>JABSTR010002876.1:0-15955 GCA_013339765.2 Haemaphysalis longicornis | reverse complement strand
AGTCGCTTAGAAATGTCTATTTTTTATAGTGACTTAATAATGCGTGAGCCCTTTGCAGATAGAAAGATTTTACAGATCAGCAAAGCTGGAACTGTGCCAGGTGCAAACCTTCAAGCATGGCGCACCTAGATCAATTATATGAGCGAAATGAAGAGCTAAGAACTCTCAGTGGAAAGGTGTGCGTTCAGGCATCTTTTCTTTTTTTCACCCGCAAATATAAACCAACTAAAGTCGTTTCATGCATCTTTCCTTACTGGAACTTAAGGCACTGAGGCGTTGAGACGTACGGCGCGGGACGTCAGCTAACGCTCTGTTCCTTCCGCCTCCCGTCTTGTTTTCGTTTAGGGAGATCGAGGGAACCACGTGTGCTCGACGCGGTTGATGTCCTCCGTCAAAGAGACGGCGGTTGCCATTTGCCGTTTAATTGAAGTCGCTGTTTTCGCGATTACACACACTGGAAACGCCGTCTCCGCAATATATTTCTGATAGGCTTAAGTGTACGATGTTGCCCCAAGAAACACAGTCCCGGACAGCCAGGATCTTAAATCCATATCTTGGTAATGGAAACGAGGAAACATTTTACAAGAACATCGTTTATTTAGCCCGGTTCGTTTTGCTAGTATAAGTGGTTAGTATAAGTGTAAGGAAGATAGTAGAAACCGTGTTCAAATAGGGCTCCAAAAAGTTAATGTACCAGGACATGCCCTTGGCGACATCCCTGTGTCCGCAACGAAAGCGCCGATGAATGCAAAAAACGAAAACGTTGGGCATGGGACGGCAGCATAGTTTTCTGGGTACTGAAATGCGGTCCATCACCGGGACATAGTCACAATTACTAAGCAGACAGCCATGGCCCGTCGTAACAAGGCGTTGCAAGCCGGGGTAACATTTCTGGCTCCATTCCCTGCGCAGTGAGATGCTTTGTTGTACTATAGGGGTAAGCGTTTAGAGAGAGGGAAAAAAAAAAAAACTGAAATGCCAAACAGGAACCAAGCCCTTGCAAGCTCGGCCCGCCAAACTGACAATCGACGCAACGGAGCAATAAAAGGAAACCACACTGTTGTGTTCGACTGTAAACGCTGTTCGAGTCCGCTCATTCTTCGCTTCCGAGACGCATGCATAAGCGTGGTGTGTGCTGAAGCTTCTCTGGACATCATTGTACTTCAGGGATTAAATACTGAAGACTTTGTTAGTTATCTGCAAGGTATTCTCGCAGAACTGTAGCACCGCGAAGGTAAGAGATTGCTTTGTGTGCGTTGGTTCTACGAGGCTTCAAGTCATAGTTAGGCAACATTTTCTGCCTAAAGCAGTAGACACATATGTGTCTGACCGATCCTGTTTTCGACGCGACGCGGCAAGATATCTGGCATGTTGGACGCGCGCCGTAGCGGATGGTCCGGCGGTCTTCCGACAGCCAAGACGGTTCCCGGAGCGGAAGATGATGCGTACGCAGACTCGTCCTTCTCCGCTCATTTGTTTCGCCCTTAACTTAGTGGTCACAGAAGTTAAATGGCAGAATAGAGGGGAAAAAGCCTTTAAATTGTTCTTTACAGTTTCCCAAAGAAATTTCCCCGCAAAATTTCAAAGTAAAAGCTCACTGACTATGCGCAACGTCGCGTGTACATGATATTTTCTTCCGTGTGCCTGAAAGATCGACACTTCGTACAAAATTGCTGGGTATGCTTAACAAATCTCGCGGTGCATTAGGGCGGAATATTGCGCTTATTGCGCTTCACTGTGGAGCAGAAACACGGGTGCCGGACTCAGCTGGACAATCGAACAATTGTCCCAGTTAAACCGATTGCCACACTGGAGTGCAGAAAGGCTGCCTTCAGAAGATACGACTTCAAGTGGAACAGAGAGGTAAGATTAATCTGCGCACGCAGATCTATAATGAATGCGATGCATGGCCCGTCTGCAAAAAAAAAACTGGTGTCGGCGTCGTTGGCGTGACTACGATGGTAGAAAAAGTTTAGTTGACGGATATGTCAACACACCTACCACGAATTCTTATCCGAATGGCAGCATGTGCCGGCCTAACGCCCCCTTACGGTGCGACACGTCCTGTGGCGCCGAACGCGGGTATGTTCCGACCTAATGGACCTTTTTCCAGTAGCGATCTGAGCATGCGTGGGCTGCCGATACGCCATTCTTGGCAGGCGCCCCGGCAAAATAAACAAAAGGGGCGCCCCTCAGCTTTCTGCTTTGGGAGCGGCTATATGCTGTCGAGAACTGCACGTTTTTATTTAATCCCCTTCAACAGCTCGTGGTTGGTTCGTACGTGCACACAAAAAAAGCCTCTAAGGAAATGGGCAACGGCGTTTGAGGCTGCCCCCACGCTGCGAGCACATGCCTGCCAGTGAGGGAGTAACAAAAATGAAAAAAAAAAAGTAAAGAATAAGGCGCTTCGACCACTGTAGGTTAGTCACTGAACGTGCGCCTGCTACCGTGACATTCACATGAAAGGTACGGGTGACAGGTGGGTGCAGGAGGGACTGCAGGACCAGGATATTTGGTGCACGAGTTCTCCGAAAGCCAGACTTTCTGGGGGCGTGCCATACTGTCATTTTTAGTTCGCCGTGGCGGCCGCAAGGAGGACTGGTACTGGAAAAAAGGTACTGGAAAAGCACGATGGGGTTCGACTTATCCTACATGAAAAACGGGCAGGTGGTGGAACAACGGGTTCCGGGACTAATGTATGCAGACGACATATTGTTGATGGCGGACAACCGGATAAGTATGCAGGGCTTGATGGATATATGCGGAGAAGAAGCGACGCACCTAGGGCTATCCTTTAGCAGAGAAAAATCGGGGATCATGGTCTTTAATGACGGCGAGGAGCACAAAACAGTATCAGTGCAGCAAGTAGAAATACCATTGGTGGAAGAGTATAAATATTTAGGAGTATGGCTGAACAACAGCGAAGATTACACAGGCGCATGAGGCTCACCTTAAGACGAAAGGAAGACGGAACGCGGCTATAATGAAGCATAGAGCCCTCTGGGGATACAGCAAATACGAGGTGAAGGGGAGTCTGGAAAGGGGTCATGGTACCAGGATTAACTTTCGCTAATTCGGTTCTGTGCATGAAGTCAGAGACCCAAGCGGGCCTGGAAGGTAAATCAGAGGGCGGTAGGCAGATTGGCCCTAGGGGCCCACAGTAAAACTACAAATGAAGCGGTACAAGGGGATATGGCCTGGTCGTCTTTGAGGCGAGGGAGGCGCAGAGCAAGATAAAGTTTGAGGACGACTTCGTGACATGGAGGACGAAAGATGGGCCGCGAGGGTGTTTTAAGTACCTGTATTTGAGGAGCGTTGGACACGCGGGGGAGACGGAGGACCAGACAGCTGACCAAGCGGTACGGAAAGTCGGTAGGGGAAGGCGGGGTTTACACAACAGTTAAAAGCAGGTAATAGGCAGCAGAGACGACGAAGTGGGACAGAGAGAATGGAAGCCGAAAAAACCCTGGAGACTTATAGGACAGAGAAACGGAAAATTAAGAAGGAGGGATTCTATGGCAATACGAGAGGCAGTGCGTTGCTCTTCGAGGCACGGGCAGGGTGCCTGAGAACCCGGGCATACACGGGTAGCTACAGGCAGCAGGATGAAACGTGTGCATGCTGCGGCAGTGATCGAGAAACTATAGAACATATTGTCAGGAGCTGCACAGAGATACGGCCACCGTGGGGTGAGGGGAAACGACGCTGGCGGAGGCTTTGGGATTTGGGGCGAGGGGGAACCTCAACTTCAAGGCCATAGAGTTGGCGAAGAGGCGACTGGAGTGGTGGTGGAGGAAAGAGCAGGGAAGGGATGGGTACGCAGGTTGAGTAATCATGCGGACGAGAATTTAGAACAGAGAGGGGAGAAAAAAGGGGGTGGGGGCGAGGAGTTTAAAACAGAAAAGAGGGAGATGGAAGGAGAGGAAGCAATCTATAGTTAACCTGGGAGTAGGGCATGTAAACGTAATAAAACAGGCAAGTCGATTGCTGACAGCCGACGCCCCGATTCAAAGGGAAAGCCACTAATCATCATCATCATCATCATCAGGTCCATGTAGTCATATTAGATATGGGACGGGCCATGAGTTAGGCCTATGTGATGCCACTTTTGGAAATCTAACATCGCTAACGGATGTCGCAGCCTGACGTGCAACGAGTTAGACGTTCTTTGACATGTTGTTAGGCTCCACGTTAAGGTTAGCTAACGTTAAGACTGGATATAGGCCTAACAACGTACCACTCAGGTGGATCGGCCAGTGGCGTTGGCAGCTGTCGTTAGAAACTGACGGACATTTCACAAATTGTCATTTGGCGGCGACGTCTACAATTCCTACATACACATTCAGGCGGATTGGCGATTAGATATTACTGTCAAAAGCACGGCACCATTTTCATTGGCTGCGCCGTCAACGTACGTACCCAGCCACAATGCGCACATACATGTTCCAGGTAATTGGCTAGTGAGGCCACACGTTTAAGTGTCCCTGATCTTTGTTGGAAACAACAACGAACAACTAAAAAGAACTCCTTGTCTGATTACATTGCCTTCGAGAAACCGTGTACAAACCGCGTTTTCTGACGGGTATGCTCCCGTCTGATGCGGCTTCTGCAACAGTCCACTGTTGAAAAAGATACGCTGAGAATTTCTGTGGGGGAATCTGAAGCTTTCAACATACGGGGGTGTTTAAATGTAACTCGGGCCGAATTGGTTAAAGTTGTAAATTTTGTAGCACCAAAGTAACAACCACGCTGTTTTTTTTTCTTCACATTTTCGTGGGTTTATTTTTGTTATTTAATGATATTGTAAAATTAAATAGAATGAACTTTTAGCGAACGAAAATTCCGTGAACGGGAGAGAATTTACGGCGCTCGAATTAGATGTTGAAAAATGAGAGCGAGAGAGAGAGCGGAGAGCCAGAGAGAGAGAGAGAGAGAGAGAGAGAAGAGAGACTTCCGTTCCGGTCGCCTGCGGGGCTGCGCGCTCGGAAGGCGACACGGTGATGTACAAAGCGAGTGGTTTGAATATGCGCGTTTCGTTCAGACAACCTGAAGCATCTTCTAGGCTCACAAAATTTTCGTGGAAACTGCTCGATCGGATGCGTTCTCTTAAACAGGTAATCATTAAGTTGAAAATCACTTATAATCAAATTAAGGTAATCAATAAGTTAACCAGCTTACTCTAATTATTTAGTTCACACAAAGTCTAAAAATAGGGTGAGATGTTTACTCTGACAAAAAATTTTGCAGAAACATTGAATGTTTCTCGTTTTCATCGTTACTTCATGTCACGTAAAACACCCTGTATATTTGCAGGTTTTAAAAACTACATTCTTCCTCTTTATATTTCTTGTCGATGAAGATTTGCGAATGCCAACTTTCAGCCTTCTCTCGTGCCAGCGTGTTATTTTCAGAATGAAGACTATATACTCCTCTAAGGCTTCTCGGGAGCAACTTTTTATGTGCAGCATTCTTTGTCGAGTAGCCCCTTCGCCAGGACCCTGTAAGCCCTGAATTTCGACAATAAAGCAGATTTCGTGGAAGTTCCGCCTTTAATCGTTATAATAGCGTAAATGGAAATCGAATACAATTTTGAGAAACCAAAAAATAAGAAAAATTAACAAATAGCGAAAATGGCGGACCGTGTAACGACCTACATTTCCACAAAAATGCATATTTCGCGGACGTTTCATATTTAATTAATCGTTTTAATAGCGTAAGCGGGGATAATTGATCGAACAGAATTGGGAAAAAAACCAAAAAATAAGAAAAAAATAGAAGAAATAGTGAAAATGGCGACCTGCGTGACGCCACAAAATACAGTGAACTAGAATACTAGTTCACTATAACAAAATGGTGAACCCTGCATTGCGAATTCGCGATGTTTTAACCTTTGGTCGTTATAATAGTGTAAATGAACGCAATAGGTTGAACAGAATTTCGAAAAAAAAAACAAAAAAATATCTTGAAAACGAAAAGTGCGAACCATGTAACGCCCTGCATTTCCACAAAAATGCTGAATTCGCGGATGGTCCAGCTTTAATTGTATTTGTAGCATAAATGGAGATACATGGCCGAACAGAACTTGAAAATCAAGTATCAAAAAAGAGAAAAATGAAAAATAGTGGAAAGGCGCGAACTGTGAATGTGTAACGCCCTTCATTTATACAAAAATGCAGATTTGGCGGAAGTAACACTTGTAATTGTTATAATTAATACGTAAATGGAGATAACTGGTCGAAAAGAATTTAGAAAAAAACAAAACGTTTGGCTGTAAAAAATTAAAGCCGTTCCACTTAATGTGAAAGCTGTCGGAAGTGCATAGCAGTGATTCGCCATAATGGGCTGTAGCGCCGTTATCCACTCACTGCTGCCACCCAATGAATTCAAATTTCCCGCCTTTGCAGTGCTCGCGCGCCCCCTGCCTGAAACTACGCCAGCGGGGAGTTCTGTTTTTTTTTTTGTGCTTGCTTTTCCACCCGCACGCGCCGGCATTGCACTGCCACTTTTTTTCGCTTAGTATCCTAATTTGGGGAGTTGGTGTAGTGAATGCGTTGTATCAGCAGCAGCTTCTTGACGTAGTTTGAATGAGTCAAGGATATAAGGCGCGTTCGTAGCCTCCCATTCTGAGTCGGCTTTGTGGCGCAGTGGGTAGAGCACCATCTACATTGCGTTCCGCCCGCAGGGTCGAGGGATCGAAACCAGGCGCCGGATACTATTTTTTTTATATATAGTGTAGGGGGAGGGCTGCGGACTACGACTACGGACGTCAACGCGGGTGACATCGTGAGTTACTGAAATGCTCTGCATTTAAAAGTTCACACTCAAGACTTAAGCGGCATAAGAATGCTACGCATCAGTAGACAACTGACTGTTTCTCTGAATTTCTGCAGATTTTTACAGCGAAGCTGTTAGCCTCTACTGGATAAGTAGTTTCGGTTTCCTAATCGCGAAGCCGTTTCTTGAGGCAGCCGCGTGTCTAGCACAAAAAGGCCGACGAACCTGCAATCACCGTTGTCCCATTGAAAAAAAAATGGAACTCCGGAATTGAAGGGTTCGTTTTTTGCTTTTCTGTTTGATCTCCTGCGTGTGACCGGGTTGACTCCTTGGTGCTGCATACCAGAGACAGCGGCTCATGACGTGATAGTGACGGCATTGTGCACTGAAACCTATCTTGAAGCTACTGCTAATTTTTTCCCGTGCAGTAGTGTAGGGTGCATGAAATGCAAAGAAACTTTAAAACCCCAACATGTGGATTTGATAATTCTCGCATTCGCGAGCGAAGTTCGAAGTGAAAAAGAATGGTCGGTTGAGTCATCATTGCAGCGTGACCAGCTGCTGCTGGTTACTTCGCGTGCAATTATTATAATTTATAGCCGCGAAACTATTCCGAACACATAAATGTTCACTTCGAAGCCAGAACTATCAATTCGCACCTGCATATTTGAACACCTATGTATTAACATGGCACCGCACGGGAAACACTGGTACAGGAATGATTACCGAACTCGAGGGAATAAAAAAACGGCAACTGAACATTTCCTCAGAAATCTGTGCACTGTAATTAATACATGAAATGCTCGAGCCATCTGACCTCGCAAGCCAGCAAGTGATCAAGCAAGATGAGTCAGCACAAGCATAGAAGCCGGAATCAGCACGTATGGTGCATGGAACCCTCACTAATGTATGATCTATGCGCAGATACAGTTATAACAAAAAATACTTTCATATGAATACCGAGAAAGTGGTGGGGAAACAGCCCCGCCGGTAGCGTAGTGGTCATCACACCAGACCGGTATTCTAGAGGTCGTGGGTTCGGATCCCAACCGGCGGGCATTTTTTCACCACTTTCTTTCTGTCTCAAAAAAATTCTTTATCTGTTTCTATGACCTACCGCATTCTCCCCTTTGCTTTCCGAGGTTTTCTTGAATGCCAACCCTTATTTTCTGTCTTATTTCACGGAGCCCCTCATTTCCCATTTTCTGATTCGCTACATGCTTAGCGAGGGCCTCTGTTCTGGCAGTCTTGGTGCCAAATGGAGCTTAAGAGGGTTCAACGCTGGTCGACCACTCTCGACATGTCGTAGACACTCGAGTCACGGCCCAGGGGTTAAAAAAGAAGGTCCCCTTCACCCCGAGTATATATATATATATATATATATATATATATATATATATATATATATATATATATATATATATATATATATATATATATATATTCACATCAGCCGGTCCGTAGCAGCATTGCACAAGACGGTCCCACAAATCTGTCTGCAACCCATTGAACATGGTTAATCCCGTGGCTCGCTTACGCATGTGCCACGTGTGGGTATGGGTACTCGGGCAGTCGATGCCTTGAAAACCTTAGGATTGATCTAGCAACGGGCGCGTTTCTTACGGGCGAAGCACCTTAGGGGCTCGGGCTGTCACGGCAAATCAAGTTGTCAAACGACGGTCAAAAAACAAGTGTACAATGGATAAAACCGGTTCAGAACAAACTAACATGATTTAAACTAATTTAAAATACAGGAATAATCAGGACTTAATTGCATTAATAACAGAAATTTGTTGCAATCCCTCTCGAAATTAGTTTCAAACGCCAGGTTTTTTCCTGTAAAGCATACTTCTTAGCATGCTAGCGGCGTGTGACACGAAGACCGCTTACGGGTAGTCTGTCCACCACCCCTGCTGACCCCGTCGGGAACTGTCGCACGTGGCACAAGACTCCGGTTGAGTGCCGCCCAACCGCTAAAAAATATAAGCGTTTTCCCCCCTCCTCTTCATTTAATTGCTCAAACCCGGCTCAAACGCGAGAGGGCACCACCGCCTCAGCAAGCGCGCGATTGCTCCTCCCTCTGGCGCTTCTGCGGCGCCCAATCAGCGCGCGCCGTGTGGCAAGACGAGAGAACATCTTTGAATATACATTATACACTGCATGCTTCGCTACCCTCCCCAGGTTTCACGTTAGTGGAGATGGCCCGGGATTTTTCCTTTTATGGTTCTTACCGGCAAGGGAGTTGTGACCGAGTGTTTATCACTCTTGCGTCGGAACCCGTGTTTGGAACTTGTGTATTTTATTAATGCAAAAAATCAAATGAAGTTTACCTAACCTGAAGCAATGGAAGGACTAGCCTTGTAGAAGCATCGCAAATCAGCCGTAGAAAAGTTCGGGAGATACCACGTTGAAGTACAGCACCTTGTTGATGTTTACACAATGTCTATGGATAAAAACTGGGTCGTGATTGGATTCCGCATCGTTTTTTTTAGAGTGCCGGAGTATTTTCTTTAGTTTATCCTTGGTAACGCATCTCTCGATAACTTCCTTTACTTTAAGTTTTCTTTTTACATAAATGTTGGTAAATACAACATATCGACTGAAAGAAAATAAAAATATTTCGATATTAAGTAAGCATGTTTTTATCGTGGTATTTTAATTTTATAAAACTCGTTGAAAGATAAAATCCACAAACCCATGTCACGAACTGACTATTTGGGATATTACAGTCAGTCATCCGGAAAAGTCCTCGTCCAGTCCGATTGGCCTCACTTCAGTCATTCGGTCCAATTGGGCGTCCTGTTGGGATACAGCAGTGAAGCCAAAGAGGTCCAATTGGACCATTTCAATGTTCAATTGGTCCAACTGAAAGTCCTATTGGTATATGTCAATGTGTCCAATCGAACCTATGGATCGAAAGTCCAATCAGGTCCAATTGATTCCCAATTGGAACCGATTGAGCCCCATTGAATGTCCAATATGTATTTTGTGACTGGGTTAAGGAAGCAAGTGAGTGTCTGTAGGAACACGTACGCCTCCAAACCTTGCATTTGATGCAACGCTTATATAACACATGAGCACTCGCGTGTATTGGCTGACGCTTTCCTGGGATTTTTATGACACTAGTCCTAACGATATGCCTTGAGGTCCAGCGAAGTTATTTGGCACCCGCAGCTGACCTATGAAGAGTTTGACGTTACTTGGCACGTCATTGGGCTTTATACGTCGTTAAGCCTAACACAGTCATACCTACACAGGTGTCTCGGCCATTGCTTACCCCTGGATTTTCTGCAGTAGTAGGTGAACTCGTTTATCACGTAAAGAAGCTGGAAGCCATTCCCCTGGCTACTCCGCTACAATGAATGGTCACCAACCGGGCCCTTCAAAAAAAATTAAAAAAAGTCACAAGCTCGAGGTAAAAATGTTTACCAGTTCAAGTTGGCATTCATGAAACGAAGTCACGAGTCCCCGCTGAGAGACAAAAATTACCATCCCTTCCCAAGGAAAGTTGAGAGAAGCGCGAAAGCTTTCTAACATAAAAACTGCGTCAATACCTTTGCTCAAAGTGCGTCCAGTCGATCGTCAAGCCCTCAAAGACCCAAATCACGAACGAAGAACGAACCCATGCGACAATATTTGCGCACTAAGTAAGCGTACCCACAAAAGATCTAGTAAAGTAAAGTATACCGATAAAGGTACTTTTGTACTCCTCATCATGCATGATCGATGCGTGTACGTATGGTACTCTATCCGGAACCGTTCCTTTTTTTGTGATCTCCAAGTAACCGTTTTGACAAAATGGAAGCCGTTTCACGCAAGCCCTGTGTGTCCGGAAATCTTATCAAATTTTCAATCGACCAACCAGTGGGGAAATGCATTAGTTTGTCGACAGGACGCCATTGGTGTCACTAAGAAAGCTTTTACTTTAAAAATATAGTTAGCCAATCTCTCGAGGTAAAACTCTCCCACCTCCCCTCGCGGGAACCCCGGTGTAGATGCGACGCATAGGCGGAGCGGCGAAGGGAACGCGTTTTATAGCGCGCATAACGTTGAGGGGACTGCGTAAGCCGGTCCCAGTCGATGACGACGTTGGCGTACTTGTAAAGCGGCGTGGACTCTAGGTGTTTGAGCCAAGCGTGGATGTTGCTTCGCCGGAGAACGGCACACCGGTTATATGCGCAGCGCGCCCGAAGGAGAGGAAACGCGGAAGAGTGAGTACTGCACATGCGCCGGCCCCAGCGCGTCTGCCGCGGCTATGACACAACGTGCTGCGGCTATGACGCAACACAATCCATTAAATCCAATCCAATCCAACCGAATCCAAGCCAATCCAATCCGAGAGCCCCTCGCGAGAGAGTGTCCGTCGTTATCGGAGAGGAGAGGGGGTGAGCGGCGGAGAGCGCAGCTCGCGCGGCGAGGAGAATGCCAGAGGGATGGACAACGCCGACAACGACGACGACGCCGGAGGGACAAGGAGAGTGAATCAGATGCTCTGCATCTAAAACTTGACTTTCATGTAGTTCCAATACTCGCATGAAGTTACATATCCCCATGGCAGCACATACATGCCTAGCTTAGCAATGAACGGTCACCAGCCAGCCAGGCCATTCCACGCAGCAGTGCGTAGTCCTATGCTGTCCGAGACAGCTACATCGTTGACAGCCGCCACGGTGACGGAAATAACAGACAGTGCAACGGTACTTATTACGAGGAAGTATTGGGGTGAGGGTGGTAAGATGGCGAGGGGGGCCTAGATGAACAAAATCCAGCTAGCACAATCAGTGCTAGAGTTCAGCGTTCAGGACCGTGACTGAATGGTGGTGATGATGAGATGATTGATTATGGGGTTTAACGCGCCAAAACTACACACGTTATGTATGAGGCACGCCGTAGTGGAGGGCTCCGGATTAATTTTGACCACCTGGGAATCATTATCGCGCGCCGAAATCTCGAAGACGAACACACAGGCGTTTCTGCTTTTCACCTTGATCAGAAAAGTGGCCGCCGCAACCGAGAATCGAACCCGCGTCCTTGTGCTCAGCAGCACAGTGCCTTAGTCACTGAGCCACCAGCGATGATGAATAGCTCGATGGAAGTGGTGCATAGCCACAAACTGGTGCACACCTATGAGTGCACTGGTGCCCATCACACTGCATGTCACTGAATATCTTCAACAGAATTAAACAGAATGGAAAGGAGAGAAAGTGGAGGGAGCAAGCTCAGCTGGAACTTGTGTTCTACAGTGTATAAAATATGAGAGGGAGAGTGGTAGCTTTTCTTTGGGCAGGAGGTCCCTAGGTCCAGTGGGGGAAGTGGGAGTACAAGGTACGGTGTGTGCACCTTCGGACATTTGTAGGTTAGTACCCTTGTAGTACCAACACTGACATTAATGGGCCCCTTGATTGATTGTAGGGTTCTAACGTGCCAAATCCTACACAGGTTATGAGGCGTGCCATAGTGGAGGGCTCCGGATTAAGTTTGACCACCTGGGGATCTTTATCGTGCACTAAATCTCAAACACACAGGCGCTTTTGCTTTTCGCCTCCATCAGAAAAGCAGCCGCCAGCAGCTGGCAATTGAACCTGCATTCCTTGTGCTCAGCAGCACAGCGCCTAGCAACTGATCCACCATGGCGGGTCCCTTGAGAAGGCGGGATAAGCTGTGTGGGGTGAAAAGAGCAGACTCACGGCTCGAAACTGCTCACGCTAGACCAGTTTCTATAGTTAGAGTGCAATGCGAGTTAACGTGTTAGAGTCCTATGAATGAGGGTCGATGTGCAAGGAAGATGCATTTGGAGGAGGGGTGAAGGTTCTGTAGCGCATGAATTTAGGACAGTTCCTGAAGATTGGTGGGTGTAGGGGAAGAGATACGGACACAGGTGCTGAAGAGTGGTGGGTGTAGGTGAAGTGCACAACGGTCCTCCATCCACAACATTGAGGTGAGGAACTTTAGTTATCGCGGAACAAAAACACAATGAAGTGATCTGGATGAAGTGTGAATCTAGCAAAAGGGATATCGAAAGGGAAGGACTCGAATTAGTGATAGTGATAGGGAGGGCACTACACCACTGTGTCAGCATTTTGTCCTCCATCCACAATACTTTTGCCGTACAGCCATGCGTTATCAGTGCTCCAGGCACAGGCGGGGTTGTACAGAGATAGAGAACAAATGTTCATTTAAATCAAGAGGGGATTGTACTGAAGCTTGAAAGAGACCTCTTTATTCCCTCTATTCAATACGCACAAGCCAAGTTCAATGGTAAGCAGGCACTCCGCTTTGGTACCAGACTACAACACTCCCCCTTACACCCAATAGAATGAGGCATATATTTTTTGTGATGAGGGAGCTTCACTGAAAAATGGATGCCTTGCAGGTTCCCTGTGAGAAACCAGCACAACGGATAAGTACTGACGGGCTTCCCAACAATTACGGCAGTGTCACTCAGAAACAGTGCAGCTTTATTGACAACACGCGAGAGGTGTAGAAAAAAAAAAAGCATGACTCCCAAGGAAAAAGTGGTGATGATGATGCATTTTACATGATCTAGCACACAGAAAAGAAAGACAGCACGGCAGGCGCAGGGGCTGATAACGGCGGTGCAGGATAAACGGCAACGTTCTTCACCGCTTCGGTGCAGGGTCTTTCCGCTTACGCAGTTTGGATGCGATTTTCGCGCTCTTACTCGATCCCTGCTGTTGGTTACTTTTGGCGGACGATGAGCTTTGGGCCTGCACATTTTGCTGTTGCTGGTCTGCCACCAGCTGCACCCTGGCAGCCTCAACAAGAAGTGGCTGCTGGTTCTGGTTGGGCGGCCCCACAGGGCCGCAAACTTCCACGTCACTTTGCTGTTGCAGCCGGGCTTCGCCAAGTTCCTGTGTACTCCGGTTTGGGGCTGTGTCTTCCAAGCTATGAGCTTCTACGCCATTCTGCTGCTGCCCCTCTACCTCTGTCTGCTGAATGAGGCAATCAACTTCACTTTGCAATTGATCTGGATCGGATGACGCGCTGTGGGAAGCCCCAGTGTCGACATCGTCCCCTTCTTGCTGGAGCTTGTTCCGCCTCCTGACAGACTCCATGACTTGCGCTGCCTTTGCCGTGCCGACTCTGACAGCTGACTTTGCAGCCCGCGTGGCTTTGGAGGCACCAGCGGTTGCAGCAGATTTTACAACTTGTGCTGCCCTAGAAGCTCCAGCACTTGCTGCAGAGCGCGCATCGGCTGTTCTGACGGCAGCCGCGGACCTCACCCTCTCGGCAGCTTGCGCCGCAGCAACCGCACCAGAGCTTGCAGCAGACCGCACCGCAACTTCGGCCCGCTCCGCACCAGACCGCACGGCTGCTTCAACCGCAGTGATGCTAACCGCCGACCGCACCGATGCAGCAACCTGGCGCGCTCCGATGCTCGCCGCAGAGGTGACCCTGGCTGCAGCAATGCCCGCGGCTTCCCTCGTCGCCGTTGCTGCCCTCGCCGCACCGTCCCACGCCCGCCGTGCTGCATTTGCTGTAGAGTGCGCCGCCTCTCGTGCACGGGCGACAGCTGGGCCAATCCGCTCGGCAGCGGCATCTCGAGCGTGCCGGGCGACCGCGGCCGCCTTGGCCGCCCATGAATGGAGGAAGTCGGAGGCGAACCCTAGCACGGCCAGCAGCCATGGTGCAACCAGGCTACACAATTGACCTGCCCTTGTCTCCTGAAAGGCGATCCATAAACTGAAAAAAAGGGGGGGAAAGGGACAGGGGAGGGAACGTTAGGGACACTGTCACACTGAACATAGCCCTTGTATATGGGCCAGTACTGTTTGCAAAGATTTTTGTACTTATGTGCAAAATAAATGCGCTGATTGAGTGATTGATAGAACCATTCCTGTAGTATTGTGCCAGTTCAGGCAGCGCTGCAATGTAGTGACGACATTGATCACTCGTGATAATGGGGATCAAACTTTTCTGCATTATTGCACTCGTCAATTTGTACAGAAGGCAGCATCTTAAAATGGAAATGTGATGCACAGTCTGATTGCATGCTTTGAAGGCCATACTTCAAACGGTCGTAACTTCTGCTACAGACCAGATAGAATGATAATGTTAGTCTTATTGCACTCCTTGATTTGTGCACAGTTCAATGGTACCTTGTTCAGCTGCATCACTCCAGTTTTTTTACAAAGGCTTGCAAAAAATCAAATATAAAAATCCAAAATTTGAATATAGTCATTTTACACAAAAACAAATTTTATATCTACAATTAGAATGAAAAACTACATATGGACCCCAATTTTCACCATCATAACTGCAAAAGAAGCTTTTTTTGGTTTAAGACCAGTGTGCCCCCTTAAAGGTTCCATCATGGTGCCACAGTTGAACCCGGATATATAAAAGGAGATAGTGAGATAGATGTATTGATAATTCCAAGTATAAAATATCCCATCAGGAGCTAATCTGATAGCTCCGCACATCACTGAGAGCTTTCAGAGACCGTGACAAGTGGTAGCCTAGCGCTTTGCTTCTCAAAGCGCAGAAGAATACAAAGCACAGCATGACAACCACTGCCCTTTATTTAGCATCAAAAAAAGTCCGTTAGCTTTTCTTGCTTCTCTCGACAAGTTTGACAAAGTATCTTTACGCTTATTACGCTGCCCAAATGCGGAAGTCCGGCGCCGTCAATTCCCCACAACAGCGGTGAGTCATGATGGTCGCTGAAACAAGTTCAACGGTTGTAGCCAGTTGGGAATGTCAACAGGGTTGCTATCGGCGTCTGCTTCTTCGTCATTGGCGATGCCGCCCACGATCTCCGCATCGTTGCGAGCCGCCACAGCCTGCATGTTGTTAACACTTACAACCCCACGTGCTGCTGACAATGGTGACATGCGAATGCTAAAATTCGCTCGGGCACTCAACGCTGTTGTCTTCTGTGTTCGAACACCTCTCATCTGGAGCCACACGAACAAAGCAACTTTGCGGGAACACACATGCACACCACGATTGGCCGGGATGGTCATGCTGCCTTCGCCTTTACCTCAGCTTCGATGCGCAGTATCGCGCACTCAACAGTGCTGCAAAGATTTTGAATGCTTGTGCAACCGATGACTTTTTTCACTGGCCTCCACTTGTCAAAGTATGTCCACATTTGTCGCTAAATCCAACTTTTTCGTTTTTTGCGCGACCATGGCTCTGAAATGCGCGCCACTGTCCT
>JABSTR010002875.1:0-65257 GCA_013339765.2 Haemaphysalis longicornis | reverse complement strand
CATAAATTGACCTTCACCAGAAGACCTGGGACGAAATTCTTCCCTACGCCACCTTCGCTTACAATACGGCTGTGCAGGAAACTACTCGCTTCACTCCGTTTGAACTTGTGTACTGTCGCGAGGTCACTACGACGCTAGACGCAATGCTGCCTGTTGACAACGGTGCAATAACGAACGACAATATCGAAAACCTGACGCAGAGAGCTGAAGAGGCTCGCCGTCTGGCCCGCTTTGGAAACCGCACACAGCAAGAAATTGATACCCGACGGTACAATACCGGACGTCGCGATGTGGAGTACCGACCCGGCGATCTCGTATGGGTACGGACACGCGTTCACCGTCACGGCCTTTCAGAGAAGCTACTGCGGTGTTACTTCGGGCCCTATAAGGTTCTGTCGCATCTATCGGACGTTACCTACGTTGTGGTTTCAGAAGGAAACGCGTTTTCCTCTCCAAGGCGACAACCTTGCCCAGATGTTGTACATGTCGTACGCCTGAAACCGTATCACGCCCGATGACAAGGCGATGACTGTTCGTGCGCGTTTGCGTCCCCGCCGCATGCTGACGTTGTAACCAAGTGGTTATGATTATCCTCTTGTTTTGAACGAGTGGCATCGGGTCGATGCCATCCAGGAGGGGGGCAATGCCACGGCTGGTAATGAGTTTGAACTTTGACGCCATGCCCTGGGCAGGCATTCACCAACCGCTCTTGTTTCTCCACATACCCAACTTGGGAGATAGCCGCTGATAACTTGTGGAGACGACGACGACGAAGAAAGGGACCCGGAGAAGAAGAGAAGGAAGAGGAGCTCGAGAGTTCGGCAAAGGCTAGAGGTTCGCAGCTTGCTTGTGGGCACAATTTCGCCTGTGTAAATAAACCATTCCGCTAGTAGTTTTGGTTATACCGTGACAATATATATATACACGTCGATAGATATAAACGATACACGTGGAAAGAGGATTGGTTTGAACGTTTCGACCGAGGACCGGCCTTTGTCTGAACAACAGTACCAACAGAGTAGTTGTACAGTACATCAAGGCGTTTGTTGCGATAACAAAAACCACGTGACAGCATACGTCACAAGAAAAACACAAAACAAGAAAATGAAATAAAACAAGGAACATAATCAAAGTGCAATGCACTGTCAGGCGCCGTTTTACAGATATCTAACCAGAAGCAGTATAATCATGCGTTCGACACGTCTGATACGGAGCGTCACAAAAGTGAACACACGCAAAAAAAGAAAAAAAAGAAAAAGAAAACGAGTGATATCACAGGTGCAAGCAACTCAGTTTTCCGGAACAGTAGTTCAACCGCTTGCGATTGTGTTAAATTTAAAGATAAAAATGACACGCGCACTTTCCTGTCATGGTGCGGTCAAAAGCCATAGTCGAGGATCATGACTTTGATATTGTCAAAAGTATGACCAATGATATTGGCATGCTTTGATAATGGAAGGTGAGGTAGTGCAGAAATATTAGCCTTAAGATTGTTAAAGCGAAGTCTGACGGATTTTTGGGTATCCCCAACGTTCTGCATTTTACGAAGATTGCATTCAAGTAGATGAGGTAGTCATATGGTGGCAACCTTGCAGCGCGGTTTGTTGCAAGGGCGGCAGCCTGTAGTCAATGCAGATTTGCCTTTTGAACATTTAAGAAAGTTGCGCTAATTCTTGTATCTCTGAATTCCGGGGTGGTTCTCTGCAAATTGGTTTCAGTCGTTCGCTCTGTAAAAGTGTGTTATGGTGTTTTATTAAAAGAGCGTTTACACTTTGTGTAGGTGCGGAATAGGTTAGAACAAGGTTAGTATGTCATGAAAGCGACTGTTCCTATAACTTCAGGTGGAATTCTATATACATAAAGCGGGAAAACCCGGACGGCCAATAGTTTCTGGCATAGGCACAGTTACAGAAATATTCTCCCTAATTGTACATTCAGTAATAAACCCGATTCCACCTTCTTTTTCATCCTATATTAGGCACA
This sequence comes from Haemaphysalis longicornis, assembly GCA_013339765.2. Lineage (NCBI taxonomy): Eukaryota > Metazoa > Arthropoda > Arachnida > Ixodida > Ixodidae > Haemaphysalis > Haemaphysalis longicornis. The sequence goes on along the minus strand of JABSTR010002875.1, from coordinate 63,274 downwards.
CTAACCATTTCTTGTCAGACATTGTCGATCTTTATGTGCCTCCTGGTTCACTGTTGGTTACTTTAGATGTGGCATCCTTATACACCCACATCCCCCATGCGGATGGAATACAGCCAGCAATTCACTCCTACAATGAGTACGCTTGCTAGAAAATAATTGACAGCTCCACCTTGGTAACCCTCTAAAATTGGTACAGGAATTTATTATTTTGAATTCAATGGGGTTCCTTACTTCAAGGTTATGCCGCATCGATTTGCATGTCAATCGGCCCTACCTAAGCAAATATTTTCATGGGCTCACTAGAAAACAAATTTCTGGCAAGTCGCGCGCAGAAGCCACTCTTCTACAAGCGATTCACAGACGATATCTTTATGACTTGGCAGCACGGGGAAGCTGACGTTTTATCCTTCATGCATGATTTTTACAACGCGCATCCATCCATTGTTTTTTCCTACGCATACACAGAATGAACTATTAACTTTCTAAACGAGAAAGCGAGGATGTGTGATTGCAAGCTCGCTACTACAGTTTATTGAAACCCTATACACCGCCAGCAATACCTACATTTCAACACTTATCATGTCAAGCACTCTAAAACTAATATACCCTACCGGCATGCCGTTCGCTTCAAAAGAATATGCTCCCAACCATCTGATTTTAATTCTAACTGTGCCCATCTTGGAAACGCTTAAATCAGGCAAAAATACCCATCCCAGAATATTTATGACGCCATGAAGCGTGCTGATAGCCACGACCGTGAAGCACTTTTAGGCACCAAGAAGAAACAGTCACTTTCATTGCATACTAACCTTGTTCTAACCTATTCCAAAGCTACACAAACTACAAACGCCGTTTTAAGGAAACACCAAACCATACATTTACAGAGCGAATGACTGAAATCAATTTTCAGAGAACCACCTCGTGTCACATACAGAATATACCCTAATTTTGGGGACTTTCTTACATCTTCAAAAGGCAAATCTACATTGACAACAGGCTCCCGCCCTTGTAACAAATCGCGCTGCAAACTTTGCCACCATATGGCTACCTCATCAACAGTGAATAGCACTGCTTCTCATTTTAGCTCAAAAATAAATGGTAACTATACTTCCGATACGAGTAACGTAGTTTGTCTATTTGAATGCAAACTTTGAAAAATGCAGTACATTGGGGAGACCGCATTTCTGCACCAGCTTCCCTTCCATTATCAAAGCATGCCAATATCGTTGGTCACATTTTTCACAATATCAAAGTCACGATCCTCGACTCTGCCTTCCGAACGAACCATGACAGGGAAGATCGCGAGTCATTTTTAATCTTCAAATTTAACACAATATCAAGCGGTTTGAATGAAAATGCTGAAAATCTGAGTTTCTTGAACCTGTGATGTCAATCTGTTTTTTTTCTCTGTCTTTTTTTCTCTCTTTTTATTATTTTACGTGTTCTGACGTTTGTCACCCTCCGTATCACACGTATCGAACACATGATTACACTGCTCTTGGTTAGATATCTGTAAAACGAGTTCCCGACAGTGTATTGCCTTTTGATTAGATTCCTTACTGTTTTTCTTGTTTTTTTTTTGTTTTTTTCTTGTGATATATGCTGACACGTGGTTTGGGTTATCTCAACGAACACCTTTATATACTTTACAACTACTCTTGGTACTTCTACTCTGAGGAAGGTCGGTCCCCGATCGAAAGGTTAAAACCAATCCTCTTTCGACGTGTTTCATTTTCTTCATTACGCTTACCGGTGTCCAAGAACAATTTCTGTGTGTGTGTCTGCCTGTGTGTCTGTGTGCACGCGTATGGTGTGCGTGTTTGTGCGCGTGCGTACGTGCATGCCTTCATGTGTGTGTGGTGTGTGTGCGTGTTGTGTTGCGAGTGTGTGTACGTTCGTGCATGCGTATGGTGTGCGTGTTTGTGCGCGTGCATGCGTGCATGCCTGCATGTTTGCGGTGTGTGTGTGCGTGCGTATATGCCAGCGTGTGTGCATGCGCATGTGTGGCGCGTGCGTGTGCTAGGGTGCGTACGTGCCTGCGTCTGTGCTTGCATATTTGTGTGCCTGTGTGTGTGCGTGTGTGGGTGTGCGTGTGTGTGTATGCGTGCGTGCATTCCGCGTATGTGCAGGCGAGTGTGTCTGTTTTCGTGTGCATGCGTGCGTGCGCGTGTGTGCGGGTGTGTGTGTGTGTTTGCGTGTGCGTGCGTGCCTGCGTGTGTGCATCCGTGTGTGCATATGTATGTGTGTCCGTGTGTGTGTGCGTGCACGTGCGTGTGTGCGTTTGTGTGCGTGTGTTCGTGTGTGTACGTGCATGCGTGCGTGCGTGTATGCGTCTCTGAGTGTGTGCGTGCGTGTGTGCTTGCGAATATTTGTGCGTCTGTGCGCGCGCGTATGTGCCTGGGTATTTGTGCGTTGGTGTGTGCTTGTGTGATTGTGCGTGTTAGTGTGTGCGCATGCGTGTGTTTGTGCGTTTGTGTGTGCGTGCGTGCTTAGTGCACGTGTGTGCGTGCGTGCTTGTGCGTGTGCTTGTGCACGTGTGTGCGTGCATAAGTGCATTCGTATGTGTGTGCGCATGTGCGTGTGCATGTGTGTGTGTGTGTGTGTGTGCGTGTGCGTGTGTGGGCGTGTTGTGCGTGCGTGCGTGCTGCGTGTGTGTGTTCCATGTGTGCGTGACGCGTGCGAGCATGCGTGCGTGCGTGCGCGTGGTCGTGCGCGTGTGTGTGTGCTTATGTGTGCATGTGTATGTTCTTGTGTGTGCGCGTGTGCGTGTGCGTGTGTTTGTGTGCGTGCGTCTGTGCATGCGCATTCTGAGTGTGTGTGCGGGTTCATGCGTGCCTGCAGGTGTGTGTGTGTGCGTGTGTACGTGTGTGATGCTTGGGTGCGTTGTGTGCGTGCGTGGGTGTGTCCTTGCGTGTGTGCATGCGTATTGTTCGTGTGTGCATGCGTACTGTAGCTGTATGTGCGCGTGCGCGCGTGCACGTGTGCATGTGTGTGCGTGCGCGTGTGCGCGTGTGCTCGCGTGTGTGCATGCCTTCATGCGTGCGTGTGTTTGCGTGTGCGTGTGGTGTTGCATGCCTACGTGTGTGCGTGTGTTTGCTTGTGCCTGCGTGCGTGCGTGCATGCCTGCAGGCTAGCTTGTGTTTGTGTGTGTGTGCGTGCATGTGCACGTGCGCGTGTTTGTGCGTGTGTGTGTTTATGTGTGCGTGTGCGTGAGTGTGTGAGCGTGTGCGTTTGTGCCTGCTTGTGTGTGTGTGCATGCGTGTGTGCATGCGTAGTGTGCGTGTATGCATGGGATTATGCGTGTTTGTTTGTGGGCGAATGTGTGTGTAAGTGTGTGTGTGCGCGTGTCCGTGCGTGTGTGGGCGGGCGTCTGTGTGTGCGTGTTCATGTGTGTGTGTGTGCGTGTGTGCGTGTGTGGGTTTGCGTGTTTGTGTGCATGCGTGCGTGCATGCCTGCATGCGTGCGTGTGTTTGCGTGTTCGTGCACGTGCGTGTGTGCGTGTGTTTTTCCGCGTGTGTGTGCTTGCGTGTGCGTGTGCGTGTGTTTGTGTGCGTGCGTGTGTGCATGCGCATTGTGAATATGTGCGCGCGTGCGTGCGTGCCTGTAAGTGTGTGTGCGTGTGTGTGCGCATGTGTGCATGTGTGCGTTCGTTGGTGTGTCCGTGCGTGTGTGCATGGGTATTGTGTGTGTGTGTGCGTGTGCATGTGTGTGTGGGTGTGCGTGCGTGTGCGTTTGTGCATGTGTGAGTTAGATGGTGTGTCCGTGCGTGTGTACAAGCGTATTGTGCGCGTGTGTGTGCGTGCGCATGTTCGTGCATGTGTGTGTGCGCGTGCGTGTGTGCTTATGTGTGCGTGTGCGTGTGTGCGTGTGTGTGCGTGTGCGTGTGTGTACGTGCGTGTGTGCGTGCATGTGTGCGTGTGTTGGTTTGCGTGTGTGTGTGCGTGCGTGGGTGCGGGCCTGCCAGCGGGGGTGTGTTTGCGTGTGCGTGCGTGTGTGCGTGCGCGTGTTCGTGCACGTGTGTGTGTGCTTATGTGCGCGTGTGCGTGTGTGTGTGTGCGTGTGCGCATGCCTGTGTAACTGCATGTGTGTGTGCGTGTGTGTGCGCGCATGTGCATGTGTGCGCTAGTGGATTTGTCCATGAGTGTGCATGCGTATTGTGCCTGTGTGCATGCGTATTGCACGCGTGTGTGCGAGTGCGTGTGTGTGTGTGTGTGTGTGTGTGTGTGTGCGTGTGCGTGTGTGGGTGTGGGTGTTGGTGTGTGTGCGTGCGTGCGTCCCTGCGTGTGCGTGCGTGCGTGCGTGTGCATGCGTATGTGCGTGTGTATGTGCGCACGTGTGTGTGTGTGTGGGTGTGGGTGTGTGCGTGTGTTTGTGTGTGTGCGTGCGCGTGCGTGCGGGTGATACACGGATGCTTGTTATATCGCCTTTATTCACTAATCAGAGTACTGGTCAAGCCGATGCAATATTTTGCTGATGGGCTTTTGTGGTCAAAAATATGAAATAAATTCCATGGTATTCGCCTCTAACAAAGAGACACTGATGGCCAGTGTGCACCGTGGAAGGATTAGGATTTTTCAAACGCTTATAATATTTGCCCTCGGTTCAAACAGCGTTCACTATCGCGAGTCATAGCGGCAGACAACGCAAACATACGGCATGACACTGTCCCGCGAGAGTGGCGGTCCGAGGCTCCGTAAGTCAATCTACAAGGTACTTCAGTGGCAAAATGTTGTGAAAGGTGCTGATGAACCAAAGAAATGATTGCGATACTTTTCACTCAATAGCTTGTCCCATACCTCTGAAGAGATTAACAGGTCATTCCCCGAATGAAGGAAAATAGTAGGGTTCGTCTCGTCACAACAGGATGTTATTGTTGCTTGACAACGTTTTATTTTAAGTTTTGCTTGGCGCTGTGATTGGTTAATGTAGGGATTTGCGAACTTTATGCATATAATTGTAGGGTGAGTTCACGTTATTGTTTTTGTTTTGAAAAACCTTAGTACTACTGGGAATCACCACATGTTCGAGATGAAGTTCTTTAGGTTTATTGTTGAAGAATTTGAACCAGTTTTCATTTCAGTATTGTGCAGGCCTTCCTGCCTGCGGTTTACAACAATATCCGTGATTACGCATTTGTCATAAATGACCTGCTACTGCCATGCCGTTGTTTAGAGAAATGAGCCGGATAAAACCCTCCCGCACAATCTTGAGCGAGAAATAGCTCTTTCATCCGCGTTAATTAAACACGAACGAAACCATACGCAGTAGCTTAATGTCGAGTGGATATCAGAGAACATTAACTGTGCAGCGTTTCTCGCACGCCTTACGAAGTCGCCTGTTTCGGTTCCGTAGTACACACTGACCCACAGAAGTCACGTTCACAAAATGTCAATAGTTGCGCAATCAAGAAAAAAACGCGGAAAGAATTCTAATCCGAAGTGTATTTTCCGCTCGTAGTGCTCCATACAATTGACCAGTGCCTACATGCAGGGCCGCATAGAATTTATATACACAGCAGACTGAGATTTACCCTGTTCCTTCACGCATTGCTGTTAACATGTTTCATGACAGTATTTTATGCTGGCGATGTAAGCAATGTATCGTAAACGTTGATCAGTAAGCTTCCTCATGGCCCTCACAAGTATCTTTATACCAGAGAGTGCTTTCTGTCTAGCACGTAACGCGACTTTGAACGATGGGCCATTCGGCAGGTCAGTGTGCTGTGAAGAAGTACATCTCGTACTTGGTGTTACGCTTTACTGCACAAGCGTCTCTTGATTTAAACTGCTTTTTACCTAGAAAATGTCGGCTCAGCCTATTCTACCTTGATCTGGGTTTATATTTCTTTAGGTTCACCTGTCAATCACACAACTGTAGGATAGGAGGTAAATGAACTCCTTCCAGTGTCACTTAGGGCACAGTGCGTGGTTTGTATAGGTACCAAGGGGGTGTTCATTTGCACATGTCCAAATTACTAAGCTTGATCGCTCAGCAAAACAATAAACACAGCCACATGCTTCTAAGCACGAATATTGCTGCAGATCACATTAGAGTCCGCGGTAGAAATCTCGTGACTAGTCAGCCAGTTCTTGAACCATGAAGTAGGCAACCAACCCCCAAAAGTAGGCGTCATAGGAAATTTTACAAGAACTGGGGAAGGAGGAAGAATAACGTTGTTTCTAGACTTAATTTGCCATTATTATCTTCAAATGTTCACGTAAAATAACTGAAAGTAGTTGAAACACTGTACAGTGTAATTTTTTTACGTGGTAGACATTAGGTACCTGAAAAAATACGCCTTCATGGTACTCTCGTATTGTATGCGTAGTTCCAATACACGGTATTCAACGAAAAGTTTTGCAGGTGATTCCTTCGCTTGGCAAAACTGTAAAAGGCCGGGACTGTGCCGCTTTGGCCTTCACATGGCGCGTCTTCTGCCACTATGCGGACACTTCGCAGAAAAGAAAAAACAACACCCGCATCCATCGTCCGCCCTGTTTCAACCCAATTTCGGGCTGAGGTATCAAAAGATGTATTCTTAATTTCACTCGCATTATTTGGTGGTGGCCTCCTTGTCATCAAGAACTTCACATCACCGGGGAGTGATACCCTGCTGCAAAAGAAAGTGACACGACGTGCAGGACGCCAACGCTGCAGTAGCCTGCCACCATGGATGTCTCCAGAAGTGCCGTTTAATGCGCGTATAAAAGCTAAAAGCAAATACTGGTTTTGAAGAAACGTTTCATGCGTACTTCGATTTCAGTTTTCTCGCAGCGCAGCAGGTAGTGCATGCGAAACCGCGTTCCGAGCAAAGCGTGTATTAAGCAGTCGGCAGAATCTCTGCCAAGCCGCAAGCTCCGTTTCAAAAACTCAAGTTAGTTTGTCATGTGCGCTTCAAATATTTTGGCAACATTATTTGTGTTGTTGTCGGTCCACAGGTGACAGACCTTGAAGGCGCGACTAGCTTCCACGAGCATACGCGCGCGACTTCGTCCATCGCAACGCAGTTGCGAGCGCAGCAGGCTACGAAATGTTTACCGCTCTACCTAGTCGTGCTACCATGTCAACGTTGACGAGAGACAGGTATATTGCGAAGGGTTGCACGAAACACAATTTGCGTTGAGGCATTGCTCTGGTTCGGTGGTAGAACCTCGAGCAGCTGTTGTCATGTGCTGCGATTTTTCGAGCCCAGCACAGATAAGTATTGACGCAAACCGTTGCGCTGCACGCACATGGTTGCCCGCTTGTGTTCCACCACTCTGAATACTACCTATATTATAATTGACCTGAGGGAGAAATCTACTTACCATGAAAATCTAAAAACAATTATATGTTGTGGATATGAAGCTGACGTCTGGAGAAATGCAATCTTTTTGTAAAAAAACGGAATACACGACAAAGTTTACTTGTACAAAAGCGTTATATGTCAGAGTTCAATATTTGTATGTATCAAAGGGAAAGGTGACACCAAAAGGTATCATATTTTGAATAATTACCGCCTTTTTGTGAAGATCCAGTACTGCGGTACTGCAACTTTTATTTCTGTAAGAATCTGACCTATGTTTTATATTCCTGAAAGAAGAATTCAGTATTCGTCTACCTGCCAGTACTAATATTTTTAACACCTTCAGAACTCGATCTTGTTTATTCTTGGAAAAAGCATGAGTGTGGTCTTCAGAAAAGGTTCTAATAAAAATTAGCAGCGGCTTAGCCCGGCTATGCAAGGATATACGTAGCGTGAGCTAAGGTTCAGCTGGTTATTCTTAGATTGCCTGGTTGTCTAGGATTAGCTGATTATCATGTTTAATTCTGCTAAAACTATTTGCATTCATCCAATCCAATCTATTTCAGTCTAGTCCAGTCCAGTCGAATCCAATCCAGTCTAGCCCAGTACAGTCCAGTACAGTCCGGTTACTGCTCCTCGCGCATGCGCAGAAAGGCTCTCCGGAAACCACGCGAAATGACTATCAAGCGGTTCCTGCGCAGCGTCAGACTTGGCTGCTGTGCAACCGAGGCGCACAGCTTGGCACGCGCCGGCGCCAGTACTTCTGCCAGGCAGAAAATCTTTGGGCTGCATGCTGCAGCTGCTGGACTCGAATCGCCACTCTGCGGACACGTAGCCGCGACGCACATACAGCTGCTCCCAACGATCTTGCTTTGCACAATGCGACACATGCCTTCATGAAGCTACCCGTGGGAATGAGTAAATGTTAGGATCTCTTCCAAACCCATGGGGCCACCAAAGCCGTATATTTCGTTTATAAGATTTGGAAGTCCAAGTTTGCTTTAGTTATGAGGACACATACGGGTGACTAACTTGGTAGAGTCCCTTGCGCACTATTAAACCGCTAGGGGGCTTAGTGATACAATACGTTCGCTGGTGTCTTGGCTGTCGCGCGTAAGAAGGTACAAGTGCTGTTGTGCCTGAGTTTGGTCACACATCTACCACGTTCACCAAAAGAAATCTTGGGATCCTTAACGAATTTCTACACGTTGACGTTCATCATAGGATGCGGCTTGATGTGATATCGCACAGCCAGGCCGGCTCTTGGTCAATATTTGCTTGAGTAAATGAGATCAATAAACGCGCAGTACCACTTGCGAACGGACCGCCGCAAAGAAATTGAGACGTTTTTGCAGAGGTTCGCCCCGCTTTCGGCGGGAGTGGGCCGCAGTAGGTTTGGCGGCCTCGAGGATGAAACCGGTGAGGCCAGGTAGCTATACAACGTACTTTATTTCTGCGCAATTCGCCCTTCTCGTCACGCAAACGCGGCGCGAGCCCAGCCGTGCACGTGCAAACGCAATGGTGGCGACCGAAACAGTATACTAAGTCAGCCAACAAGTTTAAACTCATGCAGTTACAGACGGTACGCCGTTACAGCTAGGCGCTAGCGTAGGAATTGCCATGGTAATTGTAATTAAAATCCCAGCAATCTGGCAACAACCAGTAGCCGAGACTGCTTCGTAAGTACACCCGCAGGTGAAAACGCACGTTAAAAGTTTGACCTGGGGACTCCGTGTGTTCAGGTGCACTGTTTTTGTTCAGAAATACAGGGTGTGCGATATCAAGCTGCTTTGTGCCTCCCTACCAGAACGGCAAAGCAAGCACCGGCAAGATACGAGCACCGTTCAGCCGTGAAACTTCTAAATTTCGTATACCGCACAGGATTTCGCGTTTCCGAGCGTGCATCGCTCTTCACTGAGGTCATTCCTCCCTGAAAATTTGCAGAAATCGGGAATAAATGTGATTTTAAAGCAGAGCTTTTTACCTCAACCAGCCAAAGGTTCTTTCGTGGCGTGCGGGATAGTTTACTCCATACGCGGCTTGGAGGCGGAGAGAGCTTTTCGCCCATGGAGCACAGTGTAGGTGTCTCGCCGGTTGAGATCTCTTACCCGGCGTTCCCAGTGCTCACCCCGGCGGGTGGGTCGGCGGGACCCTTTCGTAGGCTTTGTCTGCTTTAGCGATGCTGTTGGGCCTGTTTTGGCGCAGCTTCGCGCCAATTGCGCGCTTTCTTCGCATGGCTCGATTTACTTGTTCGACAGCACCTCCTCGGTAACGTGGACGAGACTGACAGATGTGGTCGTACGGCAAAGATACATTAAGTATTGGTTTGCAGGGCGGGAAAACAAAATATAGAGACCACTCAGAGACATCTCGCTCGTAGAAAAACGCACCTTTTGCGAACTTCTTGTCACAAATGGACTGCGTTTTCTAAAATGCCGAATATCAATTCGGTTGTGTTTTAACAGGTATTACAAAAGACGAATGGAACAAGTGGTTCTGATAAATAGCGGTTACAAAAGTTTCTTCAGCTTTTTCGCAATTCTCCAACTTATTAAACTATGTATTTTCATCATCATCATCATCATCATCACCAGCCTATCTACGCCCACTGCAGGGCAAAGGCCTCTCCCATTATTCTCCAATTATCTCGGTCCTGTGTCAACTGTGGCCAATTTATCCCCGCAAACTTCTTGATCTCATCTGCGCATCTAACTTTCTGCCGCCCCCTGCAATGCTTGCCTTCTCTAGGAATCCACTCTGTTACCCTTAGTGACCAGCGGTTATCTTGCCTTCACATTACATGCCCTGCCCACGTCCATTTCTTCTTCTTAATTTCTACTAATATGTCTTTAATACCAGTTTGCTCCCTGACCCACTCCACTCTCTTCTTGTCCCTTAATGTTACACCTATCATTTTCCGCTCCATTGCCCGCTGAGTCGTTCTCAGTTTAAGTTGAACCCTCTTAGTGAGCCTCCAAGTTTCTGCCCCGTAGGTGAGTACCGGTAAGATGCAACTGTCATACACTTTCTTCTTCAGCGACAATGGTAGGCTGCTATTCATTATCTGAGAATGTCTGCCATATGCACCCCACCACATTCTGATCCTTCTAATTATCTCTGCCTCATGGTAGGGATCTGGGGTCACAACTTGGCCTAAGTAGATATACTCGCTTACCACTTGCACTGCCTCGCCACCTATCTCAAACTGCTGTGCTGTCCCAAGGTTATTGATCATTACTTTAGTATTCTGCATATTAATTTTCAGGCCCACGGTTCTACTCTGTTCGCCCAGTGCGGAAAGCATGCTTTGCAATTTGTCCCCCGAGTTACTTAGTAAGGCAACGTCATCAGCAAATCTGAGGTTACTGAGGTATTCTCCATTAACCCTTACTCCCACATGCTCCCAATCCAACGTTCTGAATACTTCTTGTAAGCATGCTGTGAATAACATTGGAGAGATTGTGTCTCCTTGTCTGACACCCTTGCTTATAGGTATTTTGCTGCTCTCCCTATGGAGGATGATGGTAGCTGTAGACCCATTGTAGATATTGTTACGAGGCAGAACCACGCAAATGGAGTGTATTGACCGAAATTACAATGCTGAGTAATGCCAGCGAGAGAGTACAGAGACCGGTAGCTGTAAGCCCTTCGTCCTCTTCTAAAGTTCAGCCCAAACGGCACATAGCCGTAGCTGCCCTCATTGTCTTCTTCCAACTGTTCCGTGACACAACTCCCCCGGCGAGAAGACGCCGCCACGGCGTCTGGGGACAGAACGTTTAGGTGTTGGGGTGGTAAGGCTTGAGCCGGGCCACGTGAACAAGGTCCGTGTGAGGCTGGGCAGAGGAGGGCGGGTGCGGCGTGATTTCGTACGTAACGTCGGTGACGCGGCGCAACACGCGATAAGGGCCGGTGTAAGGAGAAAGTAGTTTGGTCGAAAGTCCTACATGACGCTGGGGTGACCACAGTAGCACCAATGAACCTGGATGGAACTGGACAGCGACGTGGTGGCGATCGTAGAGGGACTTCTGGGATGCTTGTGACGAAGTGAGGCGTGTGCGAGCGATCTGACGAGCGAGATAAGCCTGTGCAATGGCGTCGCTGACGTACTGACTAGGAGGAGCTGAGGCAGGCGAGACAAGGGTATCCAAGGGTAAAGCGGGTTCCCTGCCGAAGAGCAAGTAGAAAGGGGAGTAACCAGCTGTGTCATGGCGGGAGGAATTGTAGGCGAAGGTTACAAATGGCAAGGCGGCATCCCAATCCCGGTGGTAGGAGGAAACGTACATAGAAAGCATGTTTAGCAGCGTGCGGTTTAGGCGCTCCGTGAGGCCGTTCGTTTGAGGATGGTAAGCAGTAGTCAATTTATGCTTAGTGGAACAGGAATGAAGAATGTCGGCAATGACTTTAGAGAGGAAATTGCGGCCCCGATCGGTCAAGAGCTGTCGAGGTGCTCCATGATGCAGGATGACGTCGTAAAGGAAGAAGTCAGCGACGTCAGTGGCGCAGCTTGTGGGTAAAGCCCGCGTTATGGCGTAGCGTGTTGCATAATCTGTTGCAACGGCAACCCACTTATTGCCAGAAGTGGATGCAGGAAAAGGCCCCAGGAGGTCGAGACCAACGCGGGCGAAGGGTTCGTGAGGGATAGGAAGGGGCTGAAGGAGTCCAGCAGGCAATTTGCAGAGAACCTTTCGCCGTTGGCACTGGTCACAAGCTTGAACATACTTCTTGACCGAACGGTACAAGCCAGGCCAAAAGAAACGGCGGCGTGCCCGAGCGTATGTGCGCGTAACACCAAGGTGACCAGAAAGTGGATGGTCATGAAGTTGTTCAAGGATGGTTGAACGCAAGTGAGGAGGTATGACAGGCAACAGGTCTGGGCCATCGTTTTGAAAGTTCTGGTGGTATAAGACGCCGTCCTGCAGTACGTAATTCCGGGAGGTTCAATCGGGACAATTTGTACGGAGGCGATCGATGATTGATCGGATGAAGGGGTCCCAGTATTGTTCCGCACCGATTTGCAGCAGTGCGGAGATGGAAAAAATACAGGCCTCTGTGTCATTCCAGGCTACGTCTGGAGTAACCACGGGATAACGCGATAAACAGTCGGCATCACGGTGTAACCGGCCCGATTTGTACACGACTGAAAAATATTATTCTTGCAAACGCAAAGCCCAGCGGCCACGGCGGCCCGTAGGATCTTTTGGTGATTGCAGCCAGCACAGGGCGTGATGATCCGTGACCACAGAAAACGGACGGCCAAAGAGATATGGGCGGAACTTCGCCACTGCCCACACGAGAGCGAGACACTCGCGTTCGGTTATGGAATAGTTGCGCTCGGCGGCCGAAAGGAGGCGGCTGGCGTACGCGATCACGCGGACTTCGCCAGACTGGTGCTGCACTAAGACCGCTCCTATGCCGTGACCACTGGCGTCATTGCGTAGTTCGGTTGGAGGAGAAGTGTCAAAGTGGGCTAGAATAAGAGTGGTAGTAAGCCTATCAATGAGCGTGGAAAAAGCTTCAGCTTGTGCAGATTCCCACGTGAATGGAACGTTTTTCTTGAGGAGGTCGGTTAAAGGCCTGGCAATATGGGCGAAATTTTGTATGAAGCGGCGGAAGTAGGAGCATAGCCCAAGAAAGCTTCTGACGTCTTTTGCGGTGTGCGGTTGGGGAAAGTTTTTGACTGCGTGTATTTTGGCGGGATCGGGCTGCACGCCGCGGGCATCCACGACGTGACCGAGAATTTGAAGTTGACGTTGGGCGAATCGGCATTTGGATGAATTCAGTTGAAGACCTGCGCGACGGAAAACAGACAGGACCGTGGATAAACGTTCTAAATGCGTTTCAAAGGTCGGAGAGAAAACGATGACGTCGTCGAGGTAGCACAAGCAGGTGGTCCATTTAAGGCCGTGAAGGAGAGCGTCCATCATTCTTTCGAACGTGGCAGGCGTGTTACATAGCCCGAAAGGCATTACCTTAGATTGGAAGAGACCATCCGGTGTAATAAAGTAGGTTTTTTCTCAGTCCATTTCATCCACGGCGATTTGCCAATAACCCGAACGTAGGTCGATGGAAGAAAAATATATTGCTCCGTGGAGGCAATCAAGGGCGTCGTCAATTCGGGGAAGAGGGTACACGTCCTTTTTCGTTATGTGGTTCAGGTGAAGGTAATCGACGCAAAATCTCCACGTGTTGTCCTTGTTTTTAACCAGTACTATCCGGTGACGCCCAAGGGCTGGAAGGGGGATCGATGATGTCCTTAGCGAGCATTTTGTCGACTTCGTCTTGTATAATGCGACGTTCAGTTGCGGATACGCGGTATGGCCTGCGGTGGATCGGGCGGGCGTCACCCGTGTGAATACGGTGCTTGACCACACTTGTCTGGCCGAGAGGGCGAGTGCCAAAGTAAAAAATGTCGGTGTAAGAGAGCAGGAGGCGATATAGGGCTGCAGTATTCTCGTGCGAGAGATCGGGTGAAATCATTGTTCTGAAGGCATTTTTCGTTGAATGGGAGGTACAGGAACCGGCAGCGGATGCGGGCGAGGCAGAAGGTAGGGTCAAGAGGTCGCACTGGTCCAATGGGTGAGCCATCGCGATGGTCATGCCACCAGGAATAATTTGCGGACAAGCGCCAAAATTAAGCAAAGGGAGAGTAGTGCGGTTGTTGCAAACACGCACCACGGTGTGCGGGAGGGCCACGTCTCGGCTGAGTAGAGCGTCAGTTTGTGGGGCAAGGAAGTAGTCACCGTCGAGAACAGGAGGCGATGTAGAAAGCAGGACATTAGTAGCAGCTCGCGGGGAGAGACGAATGAACTCCGTCGAATGTAAGCGACATTGCCCTTCCTCGGGCACACTTTCGAGGCAAGGTAGATCAAAGCTGATGGCGCCTTCCGAACAGTCGATAAGCGCAGAATGTTCCGAAAGAAAATCAAGGCCCAGAATGAGGTCATGGGGGCAGTGGGGCAAAACAGTAAACAAAGTGGGGACTGGGTGATCGGCGATGGTGATGCGGGCGGTACACATACCGACAACTGTAGGGGAAGTTCGATCAGCAACACAAAGAACACGGGATGGGGCAGGAGTATGCACTTTCTTGAGTCGGCTGCAAAGGTTCGCACTTATCACAGATATGTTCGCGCCCGTGTCAATTAGGGCCTGGACAGGAACTCCATCAACAAGGACATCAAGAAGATTGCAAGGTGCAGGTAAAAAGGGGAAAAGGATTTTCGGTCGGGGTCGTCGATGCCGCATCACCTCTGAGAGCTGCACGATCTAGTTTTCCGGGAAGAGGCGGCCGGGGCGGGACGGTGACGCCGCACGGCGAGCTTCGGGGGACAGGGACTGGCGACGATGAGGCGAGGACGAACGGCTAAGTCTGGGGAAGGAAGCAGGGGCTTCGGCGCTGTTGGTATTACGATAGGGTGAAAATCGTCGCGGAGCATTTTCAGGTCGTCTGGAATACGAAGTACGGACAGCATCGTAAGGGCGATTGCGGCAGTAGCGGGAGACGTGTCCGATACGATGGCAACAAAAGCAAATCGGACGGTCGTCAGGGGTCCGCCAGGCAGCGGGATTGCGGAGTGCGGTATGATAGATGGGTGCGGGGCTTTGCAGAACCGGGTAGATGTCCTGACGATTCTGGCGCAGACCGGGTGAAGGCTCAAGTTGCGAAGTTCTTGGCGGACGACAGCTTGAATAATAGAAATGGATGGGCTGTCACCGCTTGGTGTTGTGAGCGGGGCTGGCGACATGGTGTTCTCGACGAATTATTCTGGTGAGCGTCTCAGGGGGAGCGGGTGGGGCGATGTCGCGTGGGCGAAGCAGCACATCGTCGCAGGACAAAGTAGCGGCCTTATTCGGAAGGCGGACGAAGTTTTTGCCAATACGGCGGCTTTTGGCTTGCTGAAAGCGTCGGCACTCTGCAATGATGTCATCCACGTTTGAGCTGTTCTTGAAAACTAGTAAATTGAAAGCGTCGTCCGCAATGCCTTTTAAGATGTGCCCAACCTTTTCTTCCTCGGGCATTCCTCGCTCAACCTTGACACACAGAGCAAGTACGTCGTGAATATAGGCGCTGTACGATTCGGTTGAACTCTGGACACGAGACGGGAGGTCGTTCTTGGCGGCAAGCTGATGGTGAGGAGCGTTTCCAAACGCTGCCCGTAGCTTCTCCTTGAATACGTCCCAGCTGGTCAATGTCTCTTCGTTGGTGTCGTACCATGTCAGTGCTGTGCCTTTCAGGCAACACCCAGCATTGGCCAACATGACTGTGGGATCCCACCTGTTAAGTCGGCTGACCCGCTCGAACATACGTATCCACTCATCACCGTCGTCTCCATCCTTGCCGGTAAACATTCCAGGTTCTCGAGGGTGAGATATGATGATGGGGGGAATGGCAGCGCCTGGAGCAGGGTCGGTGCTGTTAGGCATCCTGAATGGCGGAATTTGACGACCGCTGCGGAGTTCCGTGGTAAATGGGAAAAGCCCGCAACCTCCACCAAGATGTTACGAGGCAGAACCACGCAAATGGAGTGTATTGACCAAAATTACAATGCTGAGCAATGCCAGCGAGAGAGTACAGAGACCGGTAGCTGTAAGCCCTTCGTCCTCTTGTAAAGTTCAGCCCAAACGGCTCATAGCCGTAGCTGCCCTCATCGTCTTCTTCCATCTGTTCTGTGACAATATCCTCTAGTATTCTTACATAATGCTCATCTACCCCCTGGTTCCGTAATGTCTGAATGACTGCTAGGGTTTCGACCGAGTCAAAGGCTTTCTCATAATCTATGAAGGCTATATATAGGGGTTCAGTATACTCAGCGGACTTCTCCATCACCTGATTGATCGTGTGGATATGGTCCATTGTTGCATACACTTTACGGAACCCTGCTTGTTCTTTAGGTTGACTGAAATCGAAGGGTGCAGAGATTCGGTTAGCGACTACCTTGGTAAATACCTTGTAGACGACTGGCAGTAAGCTGATCGGCCTGTAATTTTTGAAGTCCTTCATGTCGCCTTTCTTATGGATTAGGATGATGTTTGCGTTCTTCCACGATTCCGGTACCATTGCGGTAATTAGGCATTGCGGATACAGGTTTGCCAGTTTTTCAAGTACAATTTCTCCGCCATCCTTCAAGAGGTCTGCTGTTATCTGATCCTCACCAGGTGTTTTGCCCCCTTTCATTTCTTTCAAAGCTTTCCTTACTTCTTTGGTCGTTACTGGTGGGATGTCTATCTCCTCTGAACTACTGTCTCTTTCGG
The DNA here is from genome assembly GCA_013339765.2 of Haemaphysalis longicornis. Classification (NCBI taxonomy): domain Eukaryota; kingdom Metazoa; phylum Arthropoda; class Arachnida; order Ixodida; family Ixodidae; genus Haemaphysalis; species Haemaphysalis longicornis. Next base: position 46,737 of record JABSTR010002875.1, on the reverse strand, counting down.
CATTATCCTGTATGTCCCGGCTACTGTACAGATCCCTATAGAACTCCTCGGCCACTGTGACTATTTTATCCCTTTTTGTGATGACATTGCCTTGCTTATCCTTAAGTGCATACATCTGATTTTTCCCCACGCCAAGACGTCTCTTCACTGCTTTTAGGCCACCTCCGTTCTACGTATTTTAATTCTGCCCTAATGGGTATCACTATGGCCACATGCGGGATTGTTTCCATGCGTGCGCGTGGGTCGCGCTGTGGTGTAGCCCCAAGCTAGCACACCATGATTGCTAGGTTCCGCTGTTTCACGCTTCGAAATACGCTCCTCTCTGTTTTCGTTCTTACGACACACGGCCGGTGCTGCTGCGTTCGGGACGGCGCCCCACGAATCCCAAGTAACAGCTGCCGAATCACGGTTTTCACTCTTTCAAGACCCACATGTGTGAATTGAAGTGACGTCGCATGTGGAATTGTTGTCGGGATCGTTCAGAGCATTGGTTTTCAGCCACCTTCACAGCGTGGGTTAGAGTCTATTTTTATTTAGTTCGGGAACGTCTGTTCAATCTCTTGCATCAGCGCTCTACTCATGTGACAGATATTCGAACTGTTTTTGAGCTCGGCTGTGTTATCATGTGCGTAAAAGACGCCCTAAGTTTGGAGGCTCGATGATGCACGTTTATAATTTTATTAGGGTGCTCAATCTTCACACACTCTCAGATTCTCAATTATTGTCACATTTTATTGGAATTTTGCTGAAATATTTTTTTTTGCCGTCAAGGCCAATCGCCAAGCAAATCCGCCCAACTCGATTTGCTGTCCGACTATCCAAGGTTTCGGCTTCGTGAGACTCGGTCCTCCCCCTTAAAATGTTTTCTACCGCTGTTCTTGTGTATATAGAGGCAAATAGCAATATATGAAGAAAGATCGCAGTTAAATAAAGTGAGCGAAAAGAAGGAAACCGAACGCACACTCAGTTCTCCTTACTGCTTAGCTCTACTTTCGGAATCGGAAAGCAGATTTCACGCTTCTGGCGATCGCTATAATTTGTACCTAGGCGACGATACAATAAAAAAAACAGGCAGCGCTGCACCGCGTATTTGGGAAGGCGCCGAAAATCAGCAGTTTTAAAGATAGTGCACGCATAAGCACACAGGTTTGCGAAACGGCGGCACCCATCAGCAGACGAGCATGCGTCTGTCGCGGGACTCTCTCCTTTTGGACGCGATCGCCGCCAATGGCGATTTTACTTTTTTATCGGTGGTAGTTTATCGGCGGTAGTTCAAACGTCTTTTCCACAAATTTTGTTGTGTAAACCAAAAGCTCTCCCTTCAAATTTCAATCCATACGACCATGGGTTAACGTGAGAGTAGCTGAGCGCCCTCACCTTCCCCGGAGTTCACTCTACGTTGTAGAGGTATTTAACGCTGCCAAGCTTTTTTCCCATTGTGCCAGGTTGACTGCCGGAAGAGATCGGACGTGCGGGTAATGGGCTGGAGACCATCTTGCTTTTGTAAACACTGGATCCAAGGACACCCCGCAGCTTTGTAGCTACCCCGCAGCTTTGACAACCGGGAAGTCAGTTGGCCTCCTGCCATGGAGCGCCGCCTGGGCAGCGCACGAGCCCTATATGGCGACTATACAATGACAATATTTATAGCTGACTATAGGCGAATTGTATATAATGGTCTACTGACGCCTTCCTGAAAGAGGTTCTGGCGACTATTGTTGGGAGGCTCAGCCACAGCCCGTGGGGATTACTATTAGTGCTGGCGGAGAAGAGCGACCGCATTTTGCTTCTATTTCGACTCCATAGCCATCCCCTCAGTAGAAAGATGCCCGCCCACTGGCTACAATTAAGTCCGTAATAGCGAACCTCACATACGACGGGCCTGGTCTATTCTGGATGACTGAAAGGGCCAGGAACAGGTGGACATAAAGGAGGATCATGCTTAATTTGTTTAACTTCTAAACAGGATTTTTTAGCGTTTATTTTGCCACAGGGAATAGATAAGGGGTATGAGTTGACGATTTATAGTTGACGACATTTATAGGAGGCGAGCGATTTTCTCAGCAACAGCAGCCGTGCTGACATCATCGGGTTCTGGCATAGGTGTAGGCTGCAGGGAATCGTTTTGGCGGCGGCGACCTCCTCGGCAAGCAGCGTCACTGTATAGTAGCGGTTCTTCAGGTACTCAGCGCAAGTCAGAGAGGTCTGGCCAGTCTTCTCCATCCCACTGGAAGGCCAAAAAACGGTTCGTTGTCGGTACGGCAATTGTGTTTGCGTTCACGTCTTCGAGCCTGTGTTTTTGACGCCGACGGAATGTCTCGGTGCCGTTTCGCTTGGTCAGGCAAGTAGGCGATGTAATGTGGTGATCATTACTTTTGCAGAGGCCACATGGTAAGAGACTTGGCTCTCATTCCTTTATTCATGCTGGCATTAGGAAGGGCAGTTCTTCGGCATATGACCAGGTCGAAATCACTTTAGCAGTACACAACACTGGGCTTGTAGGTTTTAGATCGCCAAATGCAACCGTAGTATAACAAGCAGCGGGATGTCGTGGATGTCCTTGCAGCGTTACGAGGCAGGAGCCCTTTTTCGCATGTAGCACGGTGCTATGATGCGTGCGTAGGGTAGTAAAGCTCACTGTAAAGCGTGCGGTAGCAAAGCGTGCGTAGGGTAGTAAAGTCTGACAAAGAGGGAAGTTTTTTGGTGGTACCAGCCCCTATCTACAGCCAGACGGTAAAGGATGCTATCCAGAGCAACTTTAAAGGTGCCCTCGATGTTCGGTCACGTGAAGTGAAGAAAGAGGAAATGAAACTTTGTGAATACATGTGGCTCCTTAAGTTGGCAGGCTCCGTGAAGAACAGCTGTGCCTTCAGTGTGATTGTGCTCTTCAGCGCGAAGACTCACAAGGCCGACTGTCCCGTTAGGGCTGTTCAGTTTTCTGCGGGTCTTGACTCTAATGTCAATTTATAGCTTCTTTATACCAGAGGCAAAGGTCTCAGAACCGCGCACGGGGCACCTTGAGTAATCTTGGTGATGGTATTGGTGACACCGCGGACAACGAGCCCCCACACGCACGCTGTAACCGACCGTGGTAATCAGTTTTAAGGTGAAGGGTAGAGACCTGAAAGGGTGGCCGCCGGAGTCCAGGTCAAGCTCCGGCGGATAGGCTCGCTGTCTGTTTACCAGGCAGGGAGCTTCGGGACCTCTTCAGCTATCAGGGTAAGGCTGATGAAGAAAGCACACCGTCTCCCTGCTGTTATACATGCTGTATGGTTTTTTACCAAACCCCCCTCCATTAACCGGCGTACCAAAAGAGGCCGCGCCGAAGTACTTGCTGAGGAGAAGGCCGAACATTTTTATTAACATCTTGTAGTTTATTCCACAGGGGGACACCCCTGTTGGCAAGAAGTAAGTATTCTTTTCGCCAAATGCATAGAGTCTGTTGTCGGCTCAGACTATGGTGCTAAGAAGCGTTCATCCGGTGGCCTACTTGTTCAAGTAAAAGAAAAACTGAAAGCGAAATCCACATGAAAAAGACCAGGTTGGCTGGCCTGTCTTTTACTGTGACTCCACATAAAACCCTCAACTCCTATAAAGGTGTAATCTCAGAAAAGGACTTACAGTCTGAGACAGAGGTGGAACTTCTTCAGGCGCTTCAACCTCAAGGAGTAACTTCTGTCAAACAAATTGTAATCCGTAGAGCAAATGAAGAAATTCCCACAAAGCATCTTGTCCTAACATTTGATTTCACAACCCCACCCGAAAAGATCAAACTGGGCTTCCTAAGCTGCAATGTACGACCATATGTCCCTAATCCCACGCGATGCTTTACATGCCAACGATACGGTCATGGAACTCTATCATGTCGACGAAAGCTTACTTGTCCTAAATGTTCAGATACTGACCATTCGTCGGATGACTGTCGAAACAGCACAGTGCAATGCCCGCATTGCAGTGGCCCACAAGCTCCTTATTCGCGAACAATCTCAAAATTCCAAGCAGAAAAAGAAATTCTACAAATGAAAGTAACTGAAAACATCGCCTTTGCTGAGGCACGCCAAAAGCACATGCTGCTTTCGGCCACATCATATGCCGCAGTGTGATCCCCCCATCGGGGTATGCGTCATAGCGCCGGTATGAAAGAACTGAAAGGAAGACGAGGAAGAGGATCGAGACGCGTTCTGCCTGTTTTGCCAGTGCTACTGCATCGCGGCCTAGTGTGTTTTCTCCCTGTGTGTCTACACCATTAAACTCTCCTGTTTCATTTTCCCCGTGACATTTTTGGTGGAGGTGCGGGGTACCAACCCATGCACTTCGACCCCGAAGAAACCGTCATCTTCAAACCAAGTGGAGTGGACACAACACCCGTCCACAAGGTGAGCCGCCGCCTGCGAGGCCTTGAACCCGAGTTCGGCTGTCTTACAACTCGAAAAAGGGCCGTCATGACCAGCACCGCCAGCCAAACAACCCAGTGCAGCGGTTCCACCTCGCCGGTGGTTTTTCACACACCACGCACCCCACGGCCGTTTCACGGAGAACCCTATGAGGACGTGGAGGACTGGCTGGACGATTTCAATCGTGTAGCCGAGTTTAACGACTGGGACGACAATCGCAAGCTCCGCCACGTTTACTTTTCGCTGGAAGAGTCCGCTCGAATATGGTTCGTAAATAATGAGCGCAAGATGACCAGCTGGCCAGAGTTCCGGCGTAGGTTGCTGAAGACCTACGGCAGCGAGGAGCGGAAAGAGAAGGCAGAGCAGGCTCTTCAGTCCCGGGTTCAGAAGCCAAATGAGAGCGTGGCCATGTTTCTGGAAGAGATGGGGTTCTTGTCAGTCGCGCTGACCGCGAAATGAGTGAAGAAGTGAAGGTGCGCCACGTCATGCGTGGTGTCAAGGAACAGCTTTTCGGTGGACTTGCTCGAAGCCCTCCTACGACAGTAGCCGAATTCGTACGAGAGGCGTCCACAATGGAACGCTCGCTGCGGCAACGCGCCACGCAGTATGGACGTCAAGTGAATATTGCCGCTTGCGGATCACCATTTGACGACATGAGATCCCTCCGGGAACTTGTGCGTAGCGTTCTGCGCGAAGAACTGCAGCTGCTACAGGGAGGAGGCAACCAGCCAACCGTCGCTACCATTGCCGATGTTATCCGTGAAGAAGTGCGCCGAGCGGTGGAACCACCAACATCTGAAGTCGAACGGTCGGTTCCAACTTACACGGATGTGCTGCGCACCGCAGCTCCCGTGACACGCCCAGTAACAGCTTATACTGATGTGGTCCGCACTCCTGCTCCTGTAGCGCCTGTGTTTCGGCCTGCTGCCCCACAGCCATTTCAGCGCGTCTTGAACCCTGCGACCCGCTACGAACCAAGACGCCTGGAACGTAAAGCGGCCTTGTGGCGCACTTCTGACAACCGGCCCCTGTGCTACCATTGTGGAGAAGACGGTCATGTAATCCGCCACTGCCCTTATCGCCGAATGGGGCTCCGTGGGTTTTCGCCGGATGCGCCGCGACCGCGCTATGGAGAACGACCACGGGAAATTCAGGAGTACCTGGCCGTGAACGAGCTACCCTCAACACCTCGAGTAGTGCACCAATCCAGGTCTCCCTCACCCCGACGCTACTCCTCGCCTGGCCGTCCCCTCAGTTCTGACCAGACTCGGAACAGGTCCCCGAGCCCACGTCGGGGAAACTGAAGCCTGCGACCTCCGGGGGCAAGGCCGCTGCGTATCAAGGTCCAGAGCCTCCATCGACGCGACGAACTCCTTTAGCTCACCCGACCCAGATAACGAACTTTGATGAAAACAAAATAATTTCCGCCGACATTCCAGTATTCGTCGATAATCACCCAGTAACCGCTCTAGTCGATACTGGTGCCGATTATTCTGTCATATGGCTCCCTCGCAGCAAAGCTTCGGAAGGTTACAACACCCTGAATGGCTCGCCAATCCGTACAGCGGGCGGTCACCTCGTGGTGCCCATTGGCATGTGTACTGCGAGGATCGAAATTCGTGGTGTGACCTTTACCGGTTGTTTCGTTGTGCTGCATGAATGCTCAAAGCAGCTTATACTCGGCCTGGACTTCCTTCGCGAGTACGGCGCAATAATAAACCTACGGGAGCTGGTCGTCACATTTTCCGCCCCACAAACACGGTACGACGAGAAGGCCCAGTCAAGATCGGCACTCCGCATCTGCGAAGACAACGTGACGCTGTCGCCTCAAGCCAGCATGTTCGTCACCGTTGAATGCCAGCGAGCACCGGCAAATTGTGGCATCGTGGAGCAAAACGTTTCGCTTCTCCTCGCTCGGCAAGATTGCGCCGCCCGTGGCTTGGTTGACCTTATTGACGGGCGAACCGAAATTCTCTTGACGAATTTCAGCGCAGAACACCAGCATCTGCCATTCCATACAGCCGTCGCCTACTTCGAAGAAGTCAGCGACGGTCCCAAGCTACACAGTTTAGCGGAGTCATCCACCTCAACTCATGTCGTAACAACTACAAAGGTTGACGTGAACCCCAACCTGACAGCACAACAACAGCGGCAGCTTCTCGAGATCGTAGACTCTTTTAGCGATTGCTTTGCTACGTCATCAAAAGTACGGCAGACCAGCATAACAAAACATCGTATCATAACCGACGAAAACGAGCGACCCGTAGACAAGCGCCCTTACCGAGTTTCGGCAAAGGAACAGGATGCTATTCGCCGGCAGGTGAAAGAAATGCTCGCCGACGACGTCATACAACCGTCAACGAGTCCGTGGGCATCACCTGTGGTCCTCGTAGAAAAGAAAGACGGTACGCTCCGTTTCTGTGTGGATTACAGGAAACTGAACAAGGTGACAAAAAAAGATGTGTACCCTCTCCCGCGTATCGACGACTCTTTAGATCGCCTCCGCCATGCTACGTTCTTCTCATCGATTGACTTACGCAGTGGATATTGGCAAATCGAGGTTGACGAACGAGACCGCGAGAAAACCGCATTCATTACTCCAGACGGGCTCTACGAATTTCAAGTGCTCCCATTCGGATTGTGTACCGCTCCTGCCACGTTCCAGAGAATGATGGACGCTGTTTTATCCGGCCTCAAATGGCAGACATGCCTTGTCTATCTAGACGACGTGGTGGTGTTTTCTGAAACTTTCGAAGAGCACTTAGCGCGACTCCGTTCAGTTCTGCAAGCCATTCGTTCTGCGCAACTTTCTCTCAAACCAGAGAAGTGCCACTTTGGGTACAGGGAACTGAAATTTTTAGGCCATGTTGTCAGTGGTGAAGGCATCCGTCCCGATCCAGAGAAAACAGCTGCCGTAGCCGCATTTGCCGTACCTACTGACAAAGGAGCTGTCCGCCGCTTTTTGGGCCTCTGTGCATACTATCGGCGCTTTGTGCCGAATTTTTCTAAAATAGCGGAGCCTTTAACCCGTTTGACGAGAAATGACGTTCCTTTCAGTTGGGGCCCGGAGGAGTCCGGAGCATTTGGCGAACTCAAAAATCGGTTACAGAGCACGCCTGTCCTTGGCCACTTTGATGAAGATGCAGAAACGGAAATACACACCGATGCAAGCAATATCGGCCTAGGAGCGGTACTTGTACAGTGGCAAGATGGTGTCGAGCGTGCAATAGCATACGCCAGCCGATCTCTTTCACGCGCCGAAGGCAACTACTCCACAACAGAAAAAGAATGCTTGGCAGTCGTGTGGGCGGTCACCAAATTCCGGCCATATTTATACGGGCGACCTTTTAAAGTGGCAACAGATCATCACTCCCTCTGTTGGCTGGCGAACATGAAAGATCCTTCAGGGCGTCTAGCCCGCTGGAGCCTCCGATTACAGGAGTTCGACGTCACGATAGTGTACAAGTCGGGCCGCAAGCACAGCGACGCAGACTGCTTGTCTCGCGCCCCTGTTGCTCAGGACTCAACCGATGCAAACGATGATGGCGGCTTCCTCGGTGCCATAAACCCAATGACTCTGGCTCAAGAGCAGCGAGATGATTCAGAGCTCAGTCCCCTAATTGATTACCTCGAAGGGCAAACCTCTCGGTTACCTCCAATTTTCGCACGCTGCCGTACATCGTTTTGTCTCCTCAACAACGTCCTGTACAAGAAGAATTTTGGTCCCACGCAAACAACGTACCTACTCGTCGCTCCCAAAACACTCCGTGAGGAGATCCTAGGAGCCTGTCACGACGAGCCGTCCTCCGGTCATCTCGGCTTCTCCCGCACCTTGGCGCGCATACGCCTTAAGTATTACTGGCCGAAGCTGACTGAGAGCGTGAAGCGGTATGTTAGAACCTGTCGTGACTGTCAGAGGCGCAAGATGCCACCGACAAAGCCAGCGGGATTTCTGCAGCCCATAGATCCCCCAGAAGTACCCTTTCAACAAGTGGGGATGGACCTTTTGGGTCCTTTTCCTCTGTCCTCGTCTGGCAACAAGTGGATCATTGTTGCTACTGATTATTTGACTCGTTATTGTGAGACCAAAGCTATTTCCCGGGGCACTGCCACAGAGGTTGCGAAGTTCTTCGTTGAAAACATAGTACTTCGCCATGGTGCCCCGACGGTAGTCATCACAGACAGAGGAACTGCTTTCACTGCGCAACTGCTTGACGAAGTCCTGAAGCTTAGCTGCACCAGCCACCGTAAAACAACCGCGTATCACCCTCAGTCTAATGGTCTTACAGAACGGTTAAACAAGACACTAGCAGATATGCTTTCAATGTACGTAGACATAGACCACCGTAACTGGGATGACATCCTTCCATATGTGACGTTCGCCTACAATACGGCGGAACAAGAAACTACGCGCTTTTCTCCTTTCCGCTTAGTATATGGTCGGGATGTCATCACAATGCTCGACTCGATGCTTCTTCCTGAAGGGTGCGCCAATGTCAGTTGTGGTGCTGAAGAAATCGTTCAGCGCGCAGAAGCCTCACGCCAGCTAGCACGTCAGCGCATTCGACACCAGCAAACCCGTGATGCGCGGCGGTACAACCTCCGGCACAGAGAAGTCACTTACCGGCCAGGAGAACAAGTGTGGGTGTGGACCCCGGTTCGTCGACGAGGCCACTCCGAGAAGTTACTGCGACGCTACTTCGGACCATACACAGTCTTGCGCCGGATGAGTGACGTGAATTATGAGGTTATTCCTGCGTTCTCCGCGGGCCCCTATGGGAGCTAAGGTTGTTTATGTTGCACGGATGAAACCTTATCACGCTCGTTGAACTCAACCTCAGACAACTGTGGTGTTGCGTAAAACTGTCATTTCTCTTGTTTTTCCTTCTAGAGGACCTGCTTGTAAAGCATCGGGACGATGCCTTTCAGGGGAGGGGGCAATGCCGCAGTGCAATCCCCCCATCGGGGTATGCGTCATAGCGCCGGTATGAAAGAACTGAAAGGAAGACGAGGAAGAGGATCGAGACGCGTTGTGCCTGTTTTGCCAGTGCTACTGCATCGCGGCCTAGTGTGTTTTCTCCCTGTGTGTCTACACCATTAAACTCTCCTGTTTCATTTTCCCGTGACCATATGCAGACGCTGCCCGCCGAGTGCTAGGGCGGCGTTTGGTCACAGTGCAGCCTTGTTGCTGATGTGTTGCTGTCCCAGCCCCCAGCTGAGCAGCCACCTGCTGCCTTTACAACACCTGTAGAGCCTGCGGTGGCCCCGTATCTTGCTGGACTGCCTTCGGTAGTCCACCGGTGTCAGGAATCGCCCAGTGTGGTGACACCAGTGAAAGTGGCGTTTGTGATCGCCGCTGGGAGCTCTGCCGCTCTCACTGTTTCCTCTCCACCGGCCCTAGGGACACCTGAGGGCACGAAGATGGAGACGGGAGGGCCCACAGCAGCGCCCATCCAAGCTCCACCACTTGCCCCGCCCGCGGCGCAGGAAAGAACCACCTAAAGGGTATCAAGTCAAGGGGGCCCAGTGCGCTGGGCCCCCCATTGCCTTCAGAGGACGACATGAACGTCGAGCCCTTCCGGCTTTCATCGCAGCGGAAGGAACGGGCTGCGACGTCCAGGTCAGTAGAGAAGGTCAGAAAACCCCTTCCAAGGGTCCATGTTCCGGAAGACCCTACATAAATAGTCACACTCCAGTAGCTCTCAACCCTTAGAGGAGTACTGGCACGAAATTTCTCGCTTTCAGTTTTTATGCTGTTAAGAATACCCATTGGTCCAGTAAATACGAAAATCGAACCGAAACCCATCAGCCGCCAACACAGAATTAATTATAGCACGTTTATTGCAACCAATTTCAAATTTGGTCGCCGCGCGGGAAAATGGCCGTTCGAAGGCCAGCCTGCAAGCGGGCCAGCCTTACGTCACGGTCTCATCTGTGACGTGAGGGACGTTTTTCTTTCCTCCATGCGTTCGCCGCATCATCTGCTACGATTGCACATGTTCCGCCCTCGCCCGCGCAGTCGACATGTCGTCTGAATCGTCAGACTCGGATGAGTCGCTGCCACCCGACAGACAGAACAACTTTATTTGGCCAGGCGATTAGGCCGGCGATGTCTTCGCCGTCGTCCGTTTTTAAATGCAGAGCATTTGTATAACTCACGATGTCACCCGTGCGTCGGCGTTCTCAGAAGCCAGCCTCCCCCTACACTATAAAAAGAAATAACAGTTACCGGCACCTGGTTTCGATGGTGCTCTACCCACTGCGCCACAAAACCGACAGAGAAGGAAAGGCTACGAACGCGCCTCATATCCTTGACTCATTCAAACTACGTCAAGAAGCTGCTGATACAACGCATTCACTACCTGTGGGCGGAACGCGAGGTACATGGTGCTGTTCCCACTGCGCCACGAAAGCGACACAGAATCAAAGGCTACGAACGCGCCTTATATTCTTGACTCATTCAAACTACTTCGTCAGCGGCGTGCGTTGGCGACTCAGCGGCGTGCTAGCGGCGTGATAGCTGCGTGTTGTACACGTGATAGCACCAACACCCCAAACACTAAGCGTTAACACAATACACCCACCCCCTATGCGACGCATTTACTCGAGTCCCCCTGGCGGGGAGATGGGCCAAATTTTTTTAGATATCACTGCGGCTCGAACCGGCGCAGACCGTGATAGCAACGGCGTGTCGCCACTCTTCTAATCAATCTGATCGCGAAAACGACGTTCCACATGCGAGAAAGTAGATGTTAGTGTGTTGAAAAATTGTGCTAGGGGTTGTTATCAGCGCTAAATTTCAAAGTGGCGTTCAGATATTTGCCGCAATGGTAAGCCTACGCTGACCGGCAGCGGAGGTTCGGCGCTCCGACCCAGCACTGCCGGCACAGCGGTGCGGCGAGCGGCCGAGCGATGGCGCCACCGGCGCACTAGAATCAAAACAGGCCGCGGCAGATGTCTTGGTCACCGATCGCTGAAACGGAGATTATTGCCAAAATAAAGCTCCATATGCGAAAAAGATAGGATAGTGTGGTGAAAAGTTGTGTAAGGGATGGTCATTCGCCGTTGTACAGATACCAGCGATCAAATAGTCGCCACGATACCAACGATAGTGAACCTAAACTTCCCAACACCCAAGGCGACCCGTGCAACCCCGAGCCCGCTGGCTTGGGCGACAGTTCTAGCGGCCGCCGCCGTGCCCGAACTCAGTCCACGTTTAGCGCTGCATGTTGTCGCGTGGAAAATAATGGATCTTGGCGTCGTCGTCGATTTGCTCGGACAGGCTTCGCATACCGCGAGCTTGCCATAGCACAATTTGGGCGAGGTGGGCGAAATGCAGCGCCGCGTCGCCGCGGTGCCCGTCGACATCGCGCAGTTTTCGGCACCAGTGCAAGGAAATACCATGCGCCGGCCACGAACTGAAGAGCAAAGATGTCGAACACGCAACGTTTACAAGCATTGCTCAAACAGCTACGCCCACGTCTCCTACCCAAACGAATACCACCGACAACAGCAGCGTAGGATATCGTTTCGGTTCCGAAAACGACTATATGATGTCACCCTGAACCGGCCAGACACGCAGGCCGATGTTTCGTCACGCCGAAAGCGATTTCGCTAGTGCTGCCGATTTGTGAAAGCTCGCGGCCTGGGTAATCAAAATCGATTTTAGATGTTGTTCCGGCCTCGGATCGCTGCAAAATTTCTGTGAGGCATCTGTACAAACTAGTGAAGCCAATGATATCATTTTTGGATATCAAAGGACTTCTGAATAATCTTGATGACGTGTAGGAGATTCTGCATGCTAATCAGCCAAGTGTAATGTGTGTCCAAGAAACACATTTGAAATCAAAACACACAAATTTCTTGAATAGTCACCTGGTATACAGAAAGGACAGGGATGGCTGCGCGCACTCTTCTGGGGGTGTGGCCATAATCACCGGGAAATCTTTGGCATGCCACCCTGTCAATTTTAGCACTGTCCTTGAGGCTGTGGATATTCGCACAATAATATTTAATAGGTTGAAAGCGACATGCTCCATATACATTCCTCTAGATGTATTTTCGAGCTCTGACTTCGAGGCGCTGCTCCTCGAACCAAACATCCTAAGAGGCGACCCTTAATGCTCACAACTCTCTTTGGGGCTCCTCTCGCACAGATGCTCGAGGTCGCTTGATAGAGAAATTCCTTACATTTTCAGGAGCATGCCTTTTCCACAGTAAACAACCTACATACCACACCAGGATACAACACACTCATATCTTGACTTGGCTATTGGCTCCGCAGTTCTCTTTCCTCTCCTCGAGTGGGGTGTGGGCACTGACCCATATGGCCGTGACCACTTCCCCACCTCACTAACATATATAGATAAAGGCCATCGCAGTCCATCTTCCCAGAACAGGTTCAATGAAGCAAGAGCTAACTGGAATACATTTACAGAGACATCCAAACTAAACCACACATCTATTGGATACCTAAACTTTGAAGAAGCTAGCCAAATCCTCACGGCCCAAATCCTCGACGCCGCCGAAAAGTTCATTCCCCACGCCTCTGTTACCCCGCGCAACCATAGGAGGCCGTGGTGGAATGAAGAATGTAGAGAGCGCGAGAGGCCGAGAACAAGGCGTGGGGTATCCTCCGTCGGCCCCCACGTCGGCTAACCTTATTTTGTTCAAACGGGCCAAGGCGTTCGGAAAACGTGTGCGCCGTGAGGCAAATCGAGGGAGTTGGCACACCTTCTTGAAATCCATTAATTCATACATGGGCACACACAAAGTCTGGACACGAATACGAAAACTCAAAGGACAACAAACACACAGCCTGCCCTTTGTAAGTACTACAGGGGACACACTTGTAGGCCAGGCTAACACACTCGCACAACACTTCCAACATGTGTCCAGCTCAGCTCAGTACACTAACAGTTTCATGCAACACAAAATATTCACAGAGAAAAATCTCTTATATGAAAAAGACAAATCAAAAACTTCTTACAACTCTGAATTCACACTGTGTGAGTTGAGGGCTGCCCTGAGCACATGCAAACCTTTAGCTCCAGGCGCAGATAAAATTACATACACCATGATACAACACCTACACCCAGACACTTTTGAGACACTCTTTCACCTATAAAACAAAACATGTCTTTCGGGGCCGCTTCCAAAGTCTTGGAGGGAGACCATAGTTGTAGCCTTCCTGAAAGAAGGGAAGGACCCCTCCTCTTCGGCTAGCTGTCGTTCTATTGCCCTGACCAGCTGCCTGTGCAAGCTTCTCGAGAAGATTATCAACAGGAGACTTGTGTACTTCTTAAAGCACAATGGTCTTCTCGAGATCTGCCAGGCTGGCTTCAGGGTGGGGAGATCAACCATGATCAGTTGGTTGCTTTTGAGTCGTAAATAAAAGATGCCTACGTTTATGGCCAATATTGCTTGACAGTATTTTTTGATATTGAAAAGGCATACGATACCGCATAGCGCTGCGGCATTCTTAGAGACCTCAAATCCCTCGGTATATAATGTACCATACTGAACACTCTTTCGAGTTACCTGTCCGAACGAACATTTTGGGTCAGAGACGGTTCAACACTTTCAAACGTTCACGTGAAGGGAAATGGTGTGCCTCAAGCAGGCGTTTTGAGCTACACGTTGTTTATAGTAAAGATGAACTCTCTCCGAAAGGCACTGCCGCCAACTATATCCTGCTTGATGTATGTAGATGACGTTCAAATATCTTTTAAATCATGTAGCATATTCATTAGTGAACGTCAGGTCCAAATTGGGGTAAACAAACGCTCCCGCTGGGCAGATTAAAATGGATATACACTTAATTATTTTAAAAGTACCTGCGTTGTATTGTCAAAAAGGCGGGGCATCCTGCCTGATACCGACGTAAAACTCTTTGGTGATTCAATTCCAGCAAAAAAAGAACACACGTTTTTGGGTGTGGTGTTTGACGAGAAACTCACATTCATCCCTCACTAGAACGACTCAAACAAAAATTACGCCTACCTCCCCTCACGGGAACCCTGGTGTGATGCAACGCATCTCATGGGGGGTTCCATTGGCGTTTTCCATCGTATTGATTACGCTTATAGCAGGGATTCTCACGCGAAGGGGAGGTGGGCGTAATTTTCCATTTTCACCATGAAATGCACATGCAGTACACGTATGCTGAGGTACGGTCTTTATTGCAGACGAGAATGAGTGCCTTGTTGTCCGTAAAGTTAGGGGCTCGAGTACTGCAAGAGAGTGCAAACATAATGCGAACGACCGTCGACTGAGACCGTCAGAGCGCTGCATGCCGCTTTATATTCAGAGCGCTCGAAGGAAAGGAGAGCGCGGAGAGAGAGAGCACTGCACATGCGCAGCGCGCGCAGCGCCGAGCGCAGCACGGCCCACCGGCGCCTAGCAACGGAGTGAGAGCGCGCTGCGGCAGCACGCAGCTGTTTGGGAGAGAGTGTTCGCTATCGGAGAGAGTAATGGAGTAGAGGCGCAGCTTTGCGGACAACGCCGGACAGACGCCGGAAGGACAGAGGGGCGAGCATGAGGTGCGTTGCATCTAAAATGCCTCCAAACAATAAATATTCTGAAAATATTATGTCACCAACCATATGGTGCAGACAAACAACTTTTCCTTCGACTTTATGCCGCTTTGGAGGTTCACGGTTGGACCACGGAAGTGTTGTGTATGGGTCAGCGACAAAAACAGCACATAAAATGCTCGACCCAGTGCTTCACTTGGTGCTTCGCCTGTCTTGTGGGGCATTCCGTACCAGTCCTGTCAACAGACTTTATGAAGAGTGCTACAAATGGTGCTTAGCGTACCAGCGAATTTATGTTGACCTTCTATATGCCTCCAAAATCTCATCAGTAAATAACCATCCCTTTAAACCGGTTTTTAATGATACATCCACAATTAAACTATTTTTTAACCGCTAATCAATTTCTGTTCCCTTTTCGCAGAGAGTGAGGGACGCGGTGAATATTCATAAGGTCCCCTTCTAAAATACATTCAAATCATCTCACACTGATTTTGTTTCACCATGGCATCTCCGTCCTGTGTCATGTGATCTGTCTTTCATATGATACAATAAGAACAAGACACAAAGAAGTGGGATTTTGCAGCATTTCATGTGTCTGCAGGATAAATACAGGGCTGCAGAGTTTTTCAGTGATGAATCTAAACCTTTCAATGTGGTGTCTTGTGCTGCGTATTAATCCAATTTTGAAGCATGTCGAACCATGAATGTTGATGTTAGTATTCTTACGGCAGAAGCATATGGCATTTTTCTGGTTGTAAGTCAGATACTTGAACGTAATATTCCTAAATCCGTCATCTATACAGATTCGCTGAGCGTCGTCCATGCATTGTCATTCGGAAAGTCATCGAAAAACCATGTAGTTAACCTCGTCTTGAGATCAATTATGCCAGCGTATTCTTCAAACCTTGAGGTGACTGTGTGTTGGGTGCAAGGCCACTCTGGCATCGGCGGAAAGGAACTGGTGGATGAAATGGCCGCCAATGGTGCACTCCGAAACACAGGCAACATAACAACACTACCTTACAGAGACCTCAAGCCATACATAAGACAGGAACTCTGTAAAACTTGGCAAGCAAGCTGGAGCGAACAGATAGACAACAAACTACACGTAATAAAACCACACTTGGGACAATAATCTACTGACTCACACAAAAGGCACATCGAAGTTGCCTTATCTAGATTACGGGTAGGCCATACACATGTCGCGCACTCGCACCTGCTCACGGGATCTCCAAGACCCCTGTGTAGCAGGTGTGGGGAGGGCCTATCCGTAGTCCACATACTCATACAATGCAAGGCACTTGACACAACACGACACAAACACTTCAGAGAACTCTACAGACAACATATTCCCCTACACCCATCGTTGTTTCTCAGTGACAATGCCATGGTTTCTGTGAAACGCGTGTTTAAGTATTTGTCAGACGTTAAGTTTCCGAACCTCATTTCCTATCATGCATAATCAAATCGGGCCTATACACCAGCCATCACCATTACCTTTAAATGATGTTACTATGCCCGGTTTATACGTTTTATACCTAACTTTTGTGGTAATCATTTCTGTTTACTAAATAACTCCTGCTCTGGCGCTCTTTGCCTCATTGGCCTTGCGCCAATACACACCAACCATCATCATGAAAAGTATGAGACAAGGAATAACAAGGAACAGGGAGACAAATTGTATTGCGACCATGTTTTGTTTTTTAGTGTGGAATCGTGATGCCTTGGTTAGGGTTCTCGGGCCCAGTCAAGCTGTTCATACTCAGCTTTTAGCCCATGAACCCTTCCAAAATGTTGTTGTTTTACTGGAAAAATAAAAATTGAATTGAATTGAATTGAAATAACAGACCCAAATTAACAAATTACAGCATGAAAAGTACTACAAAAAGTTACATGATGATGGTTGGATGTTAATGGCGCAAGGCCAACTAGGGCAAAGAGCGCCAAAACAGTGGTTAAATATGAGACGTGAGAACTTAGACACTGAAATCAATAAGCAAGAACAAAAGTAAAATCAATAAAAGACAGTGAGGATGGCTGGTGTAAAGGGCCAGATTTCATGATGCGTGATAGGAAATGAGGTTTAAAAACTTGACTTCTGACAAATACTCAACACACGTTTGACGGAAACAATGGCATCGTCACCTAGGAAAAAGATGGATGTAGGGGAATATGTTGTCTGTAGAGTTCTCTGAAGTGTTTGTGTCGTGTTGTGTGAAGTGCCTTGCATGTGATTAGTATGTGCACTACGGATAGGGCCTCTCCGCACCTGCCGCACTGGGGTCTAGGAGATCCCGTCAGCAGATACGAGTGGGTTGCATGGGTGTGCCCTATCCGCAGCCTACCCAAGGCGACTTCCGTGTGTCTGTTGTGCGAGTCAGATGTGTACCGTCCCAAGTGTGGCTTTATTACATGTAGTTTGTTGTCTGTCTGTTCATTCCAGTGTGTTTGCCATGTTCTGCGCAAGTGTTGTCTTATGTGTGGCTTGAGGTCTGTGTAAGGTAGTGTTATTATGTCTACTGTGTTTCGGAGTGCAGCATTGGCGGCCATTTCATCCGCCAGTTCATTTCCGCCGATGCCAGAGTGGCCTGGCACCCAACACACAGTCACCTCAAGGTTTGAAGAATATGCCAGCACAATTGATTTCAAGACAAGGTTAACTACATGGTTTTTTCGAGGACTCTCCGGATGACAATGTACGGACGACACTCAGTGAATCTGTATAGATGATGGATTTAGGAATATGATGTTCAACTATGTGACTTACAACAAGAAAAATGCCATATGCTTCTGCCGTAAAAATACTTGTCTTTACATTCATGGTTCTATATGCTTCAAAATTCGGCCCATGCGCCCGCACAAGACACTGCAGTGAACGTTTTCGATGCATCGCTGAAAAACTCTGCAGCCTTGTATTTATCCTGCACATACATGAAATGCTGCAGAATCCCACTTTTCGGTGTCCTGTTCTTATTGTATTTTAAGAAAGACAAGTCACATGCACAGGACGAAGATGCCATGGTGCTACAAGATCAGTGATAGATGACTTGAATGTGTCTACAAAGGAGACCTCATGAATAGTGACCTCGTCCCTTACTCTGAGCGAGAAGGGAACAGGAATGGACGGGCGATTTTAAAAAGAGTTTTGATGTGGATGTATCATTAAAAACCGGTTTTAAAAGGATGGTTGTCCATTGATGAAATTTTAGAGGCATATAACAAGTCAACATAGGTTCGCTGGTGTGATAAGCACCATTTGTCACACTCTGCGTAAAGACTCTGTACAGGGCTCGTACGGAATGCGCCACAAGAGAGGCGAAGCCCCAAGTGAAGCACTGGGTCGAGCATTTTTAAGTGCTGTTTTAGTGGCTGACCCATACACAACACTCCCATAGTCCAATCTAGACCCCACTAGACTTGTGAAAATACGTAACAGGAGTTGCTTATCCGTTCCATACGACTGGTGGGACAAGATTTTAAGAATGTTGAGAGCCTTTAGACATTTATGTTTCAATTGTTTAATGTGAGGGATGAACGTAAGCCTTTCATCCAGCACCACACCTAAAAACTTGTGTTCCTTCCTCACAGGAATCGATACGCCATTAAGGATAATGTCTGGGTCCAGATGGATCCCACGCCTCCTGGAAAAGACAACACAGGTGCTTTTTTCTGGGTTAACTTTAAAACCGTTCTTGTCTGCCCAGCTGGCAAGTTTTTTGGACACCGAGCTGGACTTGACGCTCACAGATGGACATATTACATGATTTAAAAGATAGCTGGATGTCGTCTCTACATACAATTGAATAAGAAATTGTAGGTGGCAATGCCTTCCCAAGGGAGTTCATTTTAACTATGAACAGAGTGCAGCTTAG
This sequence comes from Haemaphysalis longicornis, assembly GCA_013339765.2. Taxonomy (NCBI): domain Eukaryota; kingdom Metazoa; phylum Arthropoda; class Arachnida; order Ixodida; family Ixodidae; genus Haemaphysalis; species Haemaphysalis longicornis. Next base: position 27,936 of record JABSTR010002875.1, on the reverse strand, counting down.
CACTCCACCTTGCGGAACGCCGTTTTCTTGCACATGAACTCTTGAGAGTGCGCTACCTACTCTCACGCGAAACGTTCTTTCGGACAAATAACTAGCAAGGGTGTTGAGCATATGGCCCGAAACACCGAAAGACTTTAGGTCACTTAGGATCCCGTAACGCCAAGCGGTGTCATAGGCCTTCTCAAGGTCAAAAAATACCGTTGTGCAAAACTGTTTGTGGATGAAAGCGTCCTTTATGTATGATTCAAGGGCGACAAGTTGGTCATTCGTAGATCGCCCCGCCCTGAAGCCTGCCTGGCAGCCCTCGAGAAGACCGTTGTACTCAAGGAAGTACACAAGTCTCCTGTTTATCATCTTCTCGAAGAGCTTGCAAAGGCAGCTTGTAAGGGCGATGGGCCGATAGCTAGCAGGAGAGGAAGGGTCCTTTCCTTCCTTCAGGAAAGCCACTACTATGGCCTCCCTCCAAGAGCGAGGAATGTGCCCCGAAAGCCATATGTTGTTGTATAGATGTAGGAGTGTTTCAAGAGTGTTTGGGTGTAGGTGTTGTATCATGGTGTATGTGATTTTGTCTGCACCTGGAGCTGAAGGCTTACATGTGCTCAGAGCAACCTTCAGCTCATGAATTGAAAAAGGAGAATTGTAAGAAGTGTGCGACTTCTTGCTATCACGCAGGGACTTCTTTTCCGCAGACGTTTTGTGCTTCATGAAAGTGTTTGTGTAGTGTGATGAGCTGGACACGTGTTCGAAGTGTTGTGCAAGTGTGTTGGCCTGGTCTTCGAGTGTGTCCCCTGTTGTGCTAACCAGGGGCAGGCTGTTTTTTTGTTGTCCTTTCAGCTTGCTGTATTCGTGTCCAGACTATGTGTGTATCAGTGTATGAGTTGATGGAGGTGAGGAAGGTGCGCCAACTCTCCCTTTTCGCCTCACGACGCACTCGCTTCCCTAAAGCCTTTGCCCGTTTAAAAGAAATGAGGTTATCTGACGTGGGGTACCGGCGAAGGACACCCCACGCCTTGTTCTGGGCCTCTCGCGCCCGCCTGCAGTCCTCGTTCCACCAGGGCCTCCTTGGGCTGCGGGACCACTGGAGGCCTGGGAATGGACTTTTCGGCGGCGTCGAGGATGTGTGCCGTGACGAGTTGGGCGGCTTCCTCACGTGTAGGTGTTTTATGGTTGTGTGGTGTAGTTTAGATGTTTCTGTGAATGTACTCCAGTTTGCTTTGGATTCATTAACCTGTTATGGGAAGATGGACTGCTCGGGCCTATACCTATATACGTTAATGAAGTGGGGAAATGGTCACTACCATATGGGTCCGTGCCCACACCCCACTCAAGACATGGAAAGAGAACTGCGGAACCAATAGCCAAGTCAAGATGAGAGTATGTATTGTGTCCTAAGTTATGGTATGTGGCTGTTTTTTGTTGAAAAGGCATGCTCCGGAAGATGTAAGAAACTTCTCTATCAGGCGACCTCGGGCATCCGTTCTGGAGGAGCCCCAAAGAGAGTTGTGCGCATTAAGGTCGCCTGTTAGTATGTATGGTTCGGGCAGCTGGTCAACCAGCGCCTCGAAATCAGAGCTCAGAAGTGCAAAATCAGGACGAATGTAAATGGAGCATACCGTTATTAACCTATTAAATATTATCGTACGGATTGCTACAGCCTCAAGGACAGTGTTCAGAGTGACAGGGTGGCAGGCTAAGGATTTCCGGGCGACAATTGCCACACCTCCTGAAGAGTGTGTGCAGCCAACCCTGTCCTTTCTGAAAACCATGTACCTATTTAAGAAATTTGTTTGTTTAGAATTGAGGTGGGTTTCCTGGAGACACATGACACTTGGCTGACTGGCATGCAGAATTTCATACACATCGTCAAGATTTTTAAGGAGGCCTCTGCAGTTCCATTGGATGATGTTTTCTGTTCCCATTATTTAAGTTTTAAGAATAACTGGAGTGTGTGTGTGTGTTTGTTCATGTGTCGTCTTTCGGGGCTGTTATTCTAGGATTTTTAGGCTTTTCTGTCTGCTTGGACATCGGAGGCCGCTCCTTGCGCTGCGTAGCAGGCAGGAACGGCGTGACATCCATCTCCTCGTCGGATGCCAGAAGGGTGCCCGGCGGACCAGGCCCCCCGGACTTGGCCCCCTTTCGGGAGCCCTTTGTTTGAGCTGCCACCAGCCGAGGGCGTCCGGGGCACCAGAGGTGGCACGGGAGGGGCGGTGGCGGCGGGAGCCGATGCGGGGCCCCCGGTGTCCATCCGGTCGGCAACCTCCAACGCACTGGAGGACGGGGAGGCAGAGGCGGGAGCCGCACCGGTTCCCACAGAAGAGGTTGTCACCACAACCGCTGCTGCCTCAGCAAGCGGCGTGGCAACGGATTGGGCTGCCTGAGGCACCCCAGGGGGGGGCGGAGGAGGGACCAGGTCAGACTCGCTGAACTGGGTCCCTGTGGACACCAGACGCCGCTCCGCCCCCCGGCGAGCCGCGTCGGCGTACCTCCCCAGGGGGAAAGAGGCGAACCTCTTTCGCGCCTCTGGGAAGGTGATGTTCTCAGTTACCTTCACATTAATGATCGCCTTCTCCTGCTTAAACTTCTCGCACGTTCGAGAGTAGGCGGCATGGGGTCCCTGGCAGTTGGCGCAGGTGAGGGTTGACGATGGACAATTATCGGAAGGATGATCATGCTGAGCGCACTTTGCGCAGGTCAGACGACCACGGCAGGAGTTGGTTCCGTGCCCGAACCGCTGGCACTTAAAGCAGCGGCGCGGGTTTGGAATGTAAGGACGAATGGAGCATCGGATGAACCCTGCGTTGATATGGTCAGGAAGTGAGGAGCAGTTGAAGGTCAGGATAATGTGTTTCGTGGGGATTACCTTATCATCTCTACGCATCGTGATGCGGCGCACGGCTGTGACACCCTGATCCTTTAGACCTTCAAGAATGTCGGCATCTGTCTCATTAAGAAGATCTGCCTCAGAGATCACACCCTGCGAGCTATTCAGGCTGCGGTGGGGTGTGACCCTGATGTCCAGATCGACCATTTTCTTCTGACCAAGAAGTGTGGTTGCCTGCTGTTGGTTTTTTACTTCAACAAGGACTTCACCTGTGCGTTGTTTTTTGGCATTGTAGGTTTTCCCAATTATTCCATCAAGGTATTTTGTAATTAAAAATACTGATTGTGAAGCAAGAGGGCGAGCTGAATCAAGAGATTCGACAACAAGGAAACGAGAGTATTTGTCTGGCTTTGGGAAGCTCATACTTGAAAGTGGAGGGAAAGATACTTCGGTGCGGCCCCTTTTCAGGGACCGATCACGTTTGGAGGGGGGTTTTGAATTTTCCATACAGCATAGAAAAAGCAGGGGACGGGGGTACTTTCTTCTCAAACCTTACCCTGATAGCCTGAGAGGTCCCGGAGCTCCCTGCCTGGTAAACAGACAGGGAGCCCATCCGCCGGAGCTTGACCTGGGCTCCGACGGCCACCGTTTGAGGCTTCTACCCTTCACCTTTAAACACATCACCACGGTAGGTTACAGTTTATGTTGGGGGCTCGGGGTCCGCGGTGTCGCCAACACCGTCACCATGAATACTCAAGGTGCCCCGTGCGGGGTACAAAAAGTACACTGCCCAGCATTCCTAGTTACAAAGTATGCAGAAGAACGGTTCATGCATAACTAACGTATAAAAGACAACAAATATGCACAAACATAACTTCCTGCTAGAAAATAATAGCGATTCAATTTAGTATTCAGATGACTGCGGTAAAGGCCAGCCATGAATTCATTGTCGCTTTGCAACAAGGATGATGTCCCGGGGAAGCTGGCTCCAGGATTGTATAGGGAGGGGGAAAAATGAATTCATCAAAGCAGTTGTACTGAAGCGTGTATTTCTCTTATCTGAGCGTGTGGTCAAGCCGATGGGAGACATATGTGCGCAGCACCAGGTAAAGCCTCTTTGTTAAGTGGTGTTTCGGTTGAAGTATACTTCTCTTACAGAAGCCATACGAAAAAATTGCTCGACGTGACACAAGTGCAGGTCAGCCAAGAGAATCTTTTATCTGAGTAATGCTGCTAGGAAATGCATAACGATGCGTAACAAAACGAGCAGCGCGGTTCTGTATGGCCTTGAGACTATATATCAGATTTTGCGTGAAGGGGTCCCAAACCGCACAACCGCTTTCGAGAATAGGACAGGTATTTGTGCTTTATAGAAGTACCCTTACAGCCTGTGGAGCCTGCGTAAAATTTCTTCTAATTGAAGTTAAGCGTGCGGGCTGCCTTTGTGGTTATTGATTCTACATGTCGATCGCATGTTAGTTCGCAAGAAAATGTGACTCCTATATATTTAGCGTGCGTTACCTGAGGGATAGCTTCGTTACCCAGATTATGTTGTGTTTGGAATGATTCGCTTTTCCGGGAAAATTGAATATGTTTGCATTTAGATACGTTTAGGGACATGAGCCACCGGCTGCACCAAAAACAGATTTTGTCTAAGTCAGTTTGTAACGCCAGCCTATCATGATCACCTCGGGTTGCCCTGTACAGAAGGCAGTCGTCTGCGTATAGCCTTATACTTGAAGTTATCCTCGCACCAATGTGATTGATATAAATAGGAAATAAAAGTGTTCTAAGTACCGACCCTTGCGGTACACCAGATGACACCGGAACGCTTGTTGATTCAACGCCCTTAATTACACCCTTTTATGTCGAGCAGTAAGTTATTTTTGAATCCAGCAAAGAATATTGTTTGGTAAGCCAAGAAAAGATAGTTTGTGCAAGAGGAGGCTGTGAGAAACTTTGTCCAAAGCTTTCTGAAAATGAAGTAGTACACAGTTAATCTGTACACTATTATCCAAATATTAAATAGTGTGCGAAAATTCCATTAGTTGAGGATGCATGATCTGCCTGACCTAAACCCCTATTGGTAATTGACAAAGAAATTGTTGTTTTGGAGATGGCTAAGGATGGCTGTATATATTATTTGTTCAAGCGTCTTGCAACAAACATTATTCAACGAGATAGGTCAATAGTATGGAACCAAATCTCGATTTCCTTTCTTGTGAATGGGCACCCCATTTCCGATTTTCTCATCCGGTGGTAGTGTTGAACTCAGAACGGATATGTTATACAATAGTGTTAAATGCTTAGATATGGCTGAAGCGCAGGATTTATTAGGGCCCTGAAAGGCATTTTGACCACACTAAATGAACTAGCGCCATTATTAGATTGGGTCGTCAACGTCATCTGTGCCAAGTATTACTCTTTTACGTGCAGCGGAAAGCTCACATTTTTGTTTCAAAATTTGTCGCCCTTTTCTCACCCTACCCTGCGTGTTTTTGGACGCCGCCATCTTCACATGTCTACGTGATCGATTCGCAAGTGTTCGTCGCGCGCCGTCAGCACGGGTTCTGAGGTAGAAATCCTGCTATTCGCAGGCTTTTTCACGCACTTCCTGCAAAGAGATGTTTATTTATTTATTTATTTATTTATTTATTTATTTATTTATTATATCTTACAGGGCCATTGAACAGCATTGAGTAGGGGAGTTACATTTTTTAAAGAACAAAAAAAATAGTCGGGAAAAAGAAGAAAAGTCGTCTGCTCAGCATCGGCTCGCCGGCTGATCTGCCAGCGGAGTGCCGGAGTGCTTTGACAATTTACGACAAACAAAACAAGTCTACAAACAAACGTCACGAAACAACGTCAAAACATGCATTGCAAGTCTGAACCGCGATTGATAGACGATGAGTTGCCTCCTTCTGTCCGTTGTAAATCCGGCAGAAGAAGTGACAACTGGGCTAGTTGGTAAGGCATATTGGACATCTTCAAAGTAGCGCACATAAACACGGACACTAGGGAAAGATTTGAGGATCTGTTGACAGAAAACTTAAAGGCTTGTCGCGCGGCACCGGAAAGGGTTGCGGGGTGAAGTATGTGTCTTCTTTTGTTCCATGCAAAAAGTGTGTTGTCTACCTTATACCATTTCCTTGTGGTTATGTGTATATCGGTCAGACAAGCCGATGTATCATTGTCAGGTTGCTGGGACACAAAAGGTCTTTAACAGGAGACACCTCTTCGCACGTGGCTCAACACGTATCTAAGTGCAAGTGCGAGCCTGCGTTCGAAGAAACGGTTATATTATCTGCGCACTGGGATAATTTAACACGCGAGATTATTCAGGCATATATTATAAGAAAAAAGGGGGTGTGGTGCCTTAGTGTGCCTTCGATTCATTTAAATGAGAGTGGGTTTGGATTTATGATCGCTCTGTACCTTCAAATATATCACGCGCCTTCAATCCACACAGTCTGTTTCATGCCTGTCATGGTTTAGAAATGATACGTTGGATTGTGACGTATGTATGATGTCTGGTCACATGGGTTTGGGTTGTAGTATTTAGGTGTGTGTCTGAGGTTGAGTAGTACGTCGCTCGAGAAAGATAATCCACACCATGGAAGCACTATGGGAAGCAAAGCACACAGGAGGCGATGCACACACACACACGCACACACACACACACACACACACACACACACACACACACACAACACACACACACACACCACACACACACACACACACGCACATGCACACGCACGCCGCGCACGCACGCACGCACGCACGCACGCACGCGGCGCGCACGCACGCACGCACACACACACACACACACACAGCTTCCGTCGCTGCATTGGCTTAGCTGCAAGCTTCGTTCGGACAGTCAGCGATGTTACGACGTGAGGGCGACGTGCTAACCACTTCACGTATTTAAAAACTCAGGGGCGAAGAACTTGCTTCCTCGGAAGCAAAAAATCTTTCCCCATTGTAATGCCTGGAATATACTGGCTAGACTGCAGAGGGTGGGCTCCAGGCGGGCGCCGGGAGCGTTGTACGCGGCCGGCTGCCGCTTTGGGTGCTGCCGTGCGGGAGTGTGCGCGTTCGTCCGGCACGAGCAGATCGCGCGGTTACCTCGGCGCGCGCAGCACACGGCAGCCGCAGAACTTTCTATTCCCGCTTGCGACGAAAGCGAACGAAAGAAACTAGAATTCTGTTGCGCGACGAAAATTTGCCCCGACCATTCGACAAAAACGATCGTCGATCGTCACAGCGACGGAATTCCCGCCGCTTCCGCTCGCTTTCGTCGCAAGTGCGAACGGGCCTTTAAGCGCAATCTCCGTTTCACATAAAATAAGCTCTTGCTTGTCGCCTGAGCATAGGGTTGATATCTCACTACGTTACACTGTGCTTGCGAGTGCGTCCACAAACGTGGACGCCGGTAGTGAAGAGGTTAAACGATGTCACTAGGTTTGAAATGTACGCGCTCGGCGTGCAGCTTTGTAAACGCAAGCGGCCTTACGTACGCACGACGTTTTGCTGCTAATAGATAGTTTTAGTACAGCATTCGTTTCCTTTGCGTACGCTAAACGCTAAAGTTTTGCATCTCGCTACGTAAACACAGCCATGGAAGTTTGAGTGGAGCGTCTCATCAGTTTTGCGTAGCGACACGCTAATGCATACGGCACCATCTGTCAAATGTTCTTCGAAATGACTTGCCGGCTGATCTGCTAGTGGAGCGCTGGAGTGCTTGGACATTTTACGACTATCCAAACAAGTGCAAGAAAGCGCTTTCCCGTCAATGTTGAATGCAACACATGGGTGCAGCGTGTCAGAACACGGGTGCTCGCTTCTCGAGTGCGGCGTTGGTTTTATCTGGCGCCTCCCCGTTCATCACCTCTGATAAAGCTATCCTATCCGGCGCCTTTTGTGCACTGGTTCTGTGTCGGTTTTTAAATGTCTTTTTTTACATGCCGCCTTTAGGAATTACCGTCGCCGCAAACTAGAGGCCTGCACCAGCGGGGCCACATCTGAGATCACGCTTTTAAATGCATAGCATTTTAGTAACTCACAATGTCATGCGGCGTTGGCGTGCCTTGTCGTAGTCCGCAGGCGCGCCTTGTCGTAGTCCGCAGCCAGGCCACTACACTATAAAAGAAATAACAGTTTCCGGCGCCCGGTTTCGAACCCATGACGCCGCGGGCGGAACGCAAGGTGCCCGGCGCACTACCGACTGAGCCACGAAACCGACACAAATTTCGATGCAACCGAATGCGCCTTATATCCTTCACTCATTTCTGGTTTGTTCGAAAGCGCACAAGTTGTCCCGCGCCTCCGAAAGATGGCGACACGGGTCCCGCGATCGAGAGATTACGACTTGCCGGCGCACCCCCTCGGAAAATGCTGTGCATTTGATCGTGCCCCTCGCGAGGGGGATGTCTTTTCTTCGTCGCCCGCCTGGAGATTCTCTGATAAATCATTCGGCCGGCTTATAAAGCCAGGAGGCAAAGGCACACTATCCAGTAGAGCTGACCAACCACACTAACAATGGTTCACTGAACCGATAACCGCTGCACTCCGGTTCAACACGCCAGGCGCAAACAACTGGTTTATGGTCTCGCCATAACGCCAGTGACTCGTGACTCAAGCAACTCCAGGAAGTTCTTTCACGCTCCCTCCTGTCTTATTTGAAAATAAACAGTGTGCGGTGCATCAAAGGGAACGAACACACTATTCTCCACGCCTGGCTGCGAGTTCAGTACCGATAGCAACTGCAGCAATGTACACCGCGAAAGGGCAAGGCCAGGCTGCAGACATGCGGCCAAGTCTTTCGTTTGCTTTTCCAGCATTGAGCGGAATGCGGGATCCATGTCTATGGTGTCAACAAAGATGAAAAAGCCGAAAGAGCTTGCCCGTAGCAGACGGCAGTAGAAGACGGAGCAGACAGAGCAGACGTAGCAGACGGAGCGCAATAACGGAAGTACGTCACCACTGAGAAGCGCAGCATCATGGCAGTGAAGGCTCGCGCGCCGTCAACAGCGAAGATACAGCTGAAAGGAGGAGGAAATACGGCACGACCATAATGCGCGGTTTCTTATTTGCAATTTTTCAGCTAATAATCATCGCTTTAACAAAATTCTTGCAGGAGGAGATTGCTAATATATTGCGCTATTTGTTACATGCACATGCATGCATCCGCGGAAGCTATTTCAGGACCCCTTTAAGGACAAGATTCTCGAATTCCATGAGGGCCTGGTGCTGAAATTGGTTTTATGTTTTGGAGAAGCTTGACGACTCCGTAACGATCAACGATAACTTTAGGCATAGGCTGAAGTACTGGGTATGCACAAGTTGGAAATTGGCTAGGTTGAAATTTTGAAAAGACAGATTCAAACTACCCGGTAAAGCATTTTGCTTTATCAACATCAACAAGCACAGAGAAACGTGAGTGACGGAATACCTGTATCATCTTTACGGTTGGTCTTTACCAATTTCCAGAATCCTTTGGGGTTATTTTATTTTTGAGCTTAAAGAATGAAAGAGCATATTTTTTGCATATTTCATTTTACACTTTATTAGATCGCCCAGCCGCTCAAGGGTGGCAAATAGATCCGGCTCGGGATGTGCTCTATGCTTCTTGAACATTCGTTTTCTCTTAATTATGAGTGTTTTAATTTCTCTTGTAAACCACGGCTTGTTTTACCTTTGATTTCCCTAAAGTATCTTAAATAGTATGTATAGGTCTATAAGGGTGGCTTGAAATTTTTTGCTTGAAATTACACCATAAATATGTGGTCTGATGCAGCGCTTTACTAATAATATCAAATAAGGGAAATAATTATCTAACTCTGAGGGAATTTTCTCATACTCGCCCCAATCATAGAGATAAACCTTGCGAGCCCGGGCGGCAGGTACAGGAGGGCGGTCACATAAGACCTTTGCGGTTATTCCCACGTGATCACTAATACCAGGGATTGCAGAGACGGATTGAATTGGGGATTGTGAGCTCGAAAAGAGTAGATCCAGTGTGTTGGCATTAACGCTAGAGCACCGAGTAGGGATATCTACAAATTGAAAAAGGTCATGGCTGGCAATGAGGTCTCCAAACGCTGTAGTCAATGATGCTTTGGAGAAAATACAGGCACTCTAATTACCCAGGTCACGTCAGGCATGTTAAAATCTCCCGCGATTAAGAAAAATTCGGTCGTCACTTTTTGCAGCTGGTCGGATAATGAAAGAAAAGGCTGAATACTACCGTCACTGGGCGGGCGACAAAAAAACGCTGCTATCATAAGGTGTTCACAATCCTAACGCACGACACTCCACCATACTGATTCGCCCCTTACATTACTAAAATCAATCGGGAAACTCCGGATGGTTTTTTTACTAATATAAATACCCTTCCAGCACGCAAATTTCGTTATTTACGGTATGCTTCATATTCAAGGGGAAATACCTAAGAGAAGGAGATTAATTCGCCAAGCCACGACTCACAGTCCAATACTATATCCGTGTTTAGAAAAGATAACAAGCTCGCTAGCTCATCAGCTTTATTTTTAACACTGCGGCAGTTAACAAGCAGAATATCAATATTTGAGGCACGGGCACTGCCAGAACACACAGAATGCCCAGCAGCAAGATAATGGCCGAGGCGTGTTGCGGGAACTACTTTTTGGCTGCAGAACAGTTCCAGAGACAGCATCATAAAAATAACAGCACCCATCAATGAGCAACTTGTCATGCCAAAGAGCAACTTGTCAAAGACTGCCCCATAGAAAACTCAAGCAGCTTTCCCCTTGCTACACGGAGTGTGCGTTAAAAATCTTCGCGTACAGAAAACTCGGTATCTTTAAGTTTGACGCCTGAAAACAACACTGATTTTTTTATCCTTAAACCTGAGGAATCGTACTCTGATACGCCGAATTTTTTCTTCGTTGAAACAGCCGAGTCTGCGGGCACGGCCGATGTTAACTGGATCAAGGGCGACCTCAAGTTTATCGCTGCAGAACGAGACAACGGCTTCCTTAGACTCCCATGTCTCAGATTTACTATCAGGCAAACCAAAACAGAGCAGATTATTTCTACACTGCCTGTTCTCGGCATTGTCTGAGCCACCTTTCAGCGCTGCCATTTCCGCTGATTGTGCTGTGAAAGCATTTTCTGCACCAACAGCACCATTACTGAGAGAAATAGGTGGTTAGCCAAAAAGCTGGTCAGTGCTAGCATTTTTTCAAGTGCGTCCCCTCGGAGCGAAAGTAAGGATACGGATTGTTCTAAGTTAAGTTGCGCAGAACGGATGCCTGCGAGTTCAGAATGCACAATGTTCTAGGATTTCTCTAAGCGTGCGATGGCCTCCGCGACAGATTGAAGCGTTACAGAAGAGCGTCCAGGGTTTATTTCAACGTTCCCGAGAGAACAAGCATAAAATATATTAGGTAAGCATTTGTAGTAGCAGAGCAAACCAACTGGCACAAGCATTTTCGCCAGGAATCGCGCATGTCACGGGGGCACGACAGCGCGAGACAGAAAGGGTCGTCAGAACGAACGCATTAGGCAGCGTTCTGTGGGTCACTAACCTGCGTCAAAAAAGGCGCTCTCATGTCTCGGTTCCTCGCGGTGGCGTGCACTGACAGACTCGGGTGCGGAACCTCCGTCAGTAGGCATGGAGGAATGCGGGGCCGGTGATTGTTCTCGGGTGAAGGAGGGAAGAACAGGATGCGACGGGCACCGGCGTTGTTTCGCAGGGCGCCCTGGTATGTCGTCGGTCATCGTATGGTGGGTCTGGTCGTGGCAGCCGTGTGGAACCAGATGTGCGGCGGTGAAAATCTGGAGACCCGACGTGATGTTCGCAAGCAGGACGACCTGCGTTAAGAAAGGAGCTCTCAGGTCTGCGTTCCACGCGGTGGCGTACCCCGACTAACTCGGGTGCGGGATGTCCTTAAATAGGCAAGGAGGAATGCCTCGGCGGTGATTGTTCTCGGGTGAAGGAGAGAAGAACAGGATGCGACGGGCACTGGAGGTTGTTTAGCAGGGCGCACTGGTATGTCGCCGGTCAGAGCATGGTTGGTCCGCTCGAGGCAGCCGTGTGGGCCCAGAGGAGCGGTGGTGAAAATCTGAAGACCCGTCATGATGTTCGCAAGCAGGAAAACATTTGTCAAGAAAGGTGCTCTTATGTCTGCGTTCCTCGCGGTGGCGTGCCCCGAATGGCTCGGGTGTGGCATCTTTTTAAGTAGGCATGGAGGAAACCCGGGGCCGGTGATTGTTCTCGGGTGAAGGAGGGTAGAACAGCCTACTACGGGGACCGGCGGTTGTTTCGCAGGGCGCGCTGGCATGTCGCCGGTCAGAGCATGGTGAGTCTGCTTGTGGAAGCCGTGTGGGTCTAGGTGAGCGGCGGTGAAACTCTGCAGACCCGTCGTGATGTTCGCAAGCAGGACAACCTTCGTCAAGAAAGGTGCTCTTATGTCTGCGTTCCTCGCGGTGGCGTGCCCCGAATGGCTCGGGTGTGGCATCTTTTTAAGTAGGCATGGAGGAAACCCGGGGCCGGTGATTGTTCTCGGGTGAAGGAGGGTAGAACAGCCTACTACGGGGACCGGCGGTTGTTTCGCAGGGCGCGCTGGCATGTCGCCGGTCAGAGCATGGTGAGTCTGCTTGTGGAAGCCGTGTGGGTCTAGGTGAGCGGCGGTGAAACTCTGCAGACCCGTCGTGATGTTCGCAAGCAGGACAACCTTCGTCAAGAAAGGTGCTCTTATGTCTGCGTTCCTCGCGGTGGCGTGCCCCGAATGGCTCGGGTGTGGCATCTTTTTAAGTAGGCATGGAGGAAACCCGGGGCCGGTGATTGTTCTCGGGTGAAGGAGGGTAGAACAGCCTACTACGGGGACCGGCGGTTGTTTCGCAGGGCGCGCTGGCATGTCGCCGGTCAGAGCATGGTGAGTCTGCTTGTGGAAGCCGTGTGGGTCTAGGTGAGCGGCGGTGAAACTCTGCAGACCCGTCGTGATGTTCGCAAGCAGGACAACCTTCGTCAAGAAAGGTGCTCTTATGTCTGCGTTCCTCGCGGTGGCGTGCCCCGAATGGCTCGGGTGTGGCATCTTTTTAAGTAGGCATGGAGGAAACCCGGGGCCGGTGATTGTTCTCGGGTGAAGGAGGGTAGAACAGCCTACTACGGGGACCGGCGGTTGTTTCGCAGGGCGCGCTGGCATGTCGCCGGTCAGAGCATGGTGAGTCTGCTTGTGGAAGCCGTGTGGGTCTAGGTGAGCGGCGGTGAAACTCTGCAGACCCGTCGTGATGTTCGCAAGCAGGACAACCTTCGTCAAGAAAGGTGCTCTTATGTCTGCGTTCCTCGCGGTGGCGTGCCCCGAATGGCTCGGGTGTGGCATCTTTTTAAGTAGGCATGGAGGAAACCCGGGGCCGGTGATTGTTCTCGGGTGAAGGAGGGTAGAACAGCCTACTACGGGGACCGGCGGTTGTTTCGCAGGGCGCGCTGGCATGTCGCCGGTCAGAGCATGGTGAGTCTGCTTGTGGAAGCCGTGTGGGTCTAGGTGAGCGGCGGTGAAACTCTGCAGACCCGTCGTGATGTTCGCAAGCAGGACAACCTTCGTCAAGAAAGGTGCTCTTATGTCTGCGTTCCTCGCGGTGGCGTGCCCCGAATGGCTCGGGTGTGGCATCTTTTTAAGTAGGCATGGAGGAAACCCGGGGCCGGTGATTGTTCTCGGGTGAAGGAGGGTAGAACAGCCTACTACGGGGACCGGCGGTTGTTTCGCAGGGCGCGCTGGCATGTCGCCGGTCAGAGCATGGTGAGTCTGCTTGTGGAAGCCGTGTGGGTCTAGGTGAGCGGCGGTGAAACTCTGCAGACCCGTCGTGATGTTCGCAAGCAGGACAACCTTCGTCAAGAAAGGTGCTCTTATGTCTGCGTTCCTCGCGGTGGCGTGCCCCGAATGGCTCGGGTGTGGCATCTTTTTAAGTAGGCATGGAGGAAACCCGGGGCCGGTGATTGTTCTCGGGTGAAGGAGGGTAGAACAGCCTACTACGGGGACCGGCGGTTGTTTCGCAGGGCGCGCTGGCATGTCGCCGGTCAGAGCATGGTGAGTCTGCTTGTGGAAGCCGTGTGGGTCTAGGTGAGCGGCGGTGAAACTCTGCAGACCCGTCGTGATGTTCGCAAGCAGGACAACCTTCGTCAAGAAAGGTGCTCTTATGTCTGCGTTCCTCGCGGTGGCGTGCCCCGAATGGCTCGGGTGTGGCATCTTTTTAAGTAGGCATGGAGGAAACCCGGGGCCGGTGATTGTTCTCGGGTGAAGGAGGGTAGAACAGCCTACTACGGGGACCGGCGGTTGTTTCGCAGGGCGCGCTGGCATGTCGCCGGTCAGAGCATGGTGAGTCTGCTTGTGGAAGCCGTGTGGGTCTAGGTGAGCGGCGGTGAAACTCTGCAGACCCGTCGTGATGTTCGCAAGCAGGACAACCTTCGTCAAGAAAGGTGCTCTTATGTCTGCGTTCCTCGCGGTGGCGTGCCCCGAATGGCTCGGGTGTGGCATCTTTTTAAGTAGGCATGGAGGAAACCCGGGGCCGGTGATTGTTCTCGGGTGAAGGAGGGTAGAACAGCCTACTACGGGGACCGGCGGTTGTTTCGCAGGGCGCGCTGGCATGTCGCCGGTCAGAGCATGGTGAGTCTGCTTGTGGAAGCCGTGTGGGTCTAGGTGAGCGGCGGTGAAACTCTGCAGACCCGTCGTGATGTTCGCAAGCAGGACAACCTTCGTCAAGAAAGGTGCTCTTATGTCTGCGTTCCTCGCGGTGGCGTGCCCCGAATGGCTCGGGTGTGGCATCTTTTTAAGTAGGCATGGAGGAAACCCGGGGCCGGTGATTGTTCTCGGGTGAAGGAGGGTAGAACAGCCTACTACGGGGACCGGCGGTTGTTTCGCAGGGCGCGCTGGCATGTCGCCGGTCAGAGCATGGTGAGTCTGCTTGTGGAAGCCGTGTGGGTCTAGGTGAGCGGCGGTGAAACTCTGCAGACCCGTCGTGATGTTCGCAAGCAGGACAACCTTCGTCAAGAAAGGTGCTCTTATGTCTGCGTTCCTCGCGGTGGCGTGCCCCGAATGGCTCGGGTGTGGCATCTTTTTAAGTAGGCATGGAGGAAACCCGGGGCCGGTGATTGTTCTCGGGTGAAGGAGGGTAGAACAGCCTACTACGGGGACCGGCGGTTGTTTCGCAGGGCGCGCTGGCATGTCGCCGGTCAGAGCATGGTGAGTCTGCTTGTGGAAGCCGTGTGGGTCTAGGTGAGCGGCGGTGAAACTCTGCAGACCCGTCGTGATGTTCGCAAGCAGGACAACCTTCGTCAAGAAAGGTGCTCTTATGTCTGCGTTCCTCGCGGTGGCGTGCCCCGAATGGCTCGGGTGTGGCATCTTTTTAAGTAGGCATGGAGGAAACCCGGGGCCGGTGATTGTTCTCGGGTGAAGGAGGGTAGAACAGCCTACTACGGGGACCGGCGGTTGTTTCGCAGGGCGCGCTGGCATGTCGCCGGTCAGAGCATGGTGAGTCTGCTTGTGGAAGCCGTGTGGGTCTAGGTGAGCGGCGGTGAAACTCTGCAGACCCGTCGTGATGTTCGCAAGCAGGACAACCTTCGTCAAGAAAGGTGCTCTTATGTCTGCGTTCCTCGCGGTGGCGTGCCCCGAATGGCTCGGGTGTGGCATCTTTTTAAGTAGGCATGGAGGAAACCCGGGGCCGGTGATTGTTCTCGGGTGAAGGAGGGTAGAACAGCCTACTACGGGGACCGGCGGTTGTTTCGCAGGGCGCGCTGGCATGTCGCCGGTCAGAGCATGGTGAGTCTGCTTGTGGAAGCCGTGTGGGTCTAGGTGAGCGGCGGTGAAACTCTGCAGACCCGTCGTGATGTTCGCAAGCAGGACAACCTTCGTCAAGAAAGGTGCTCTTATGTCTGCGTTCCTCGCGGTGGCGTGCCCCGAATGGCTCGGGTGTGGCATCTTTTTAAGTAGGCATGGAGGAAACCCGGGGCCGGTGATTGTTCTCGGGTGAAGGAGGGTAGAACAGCCTACTACGGGGACCGGCGGTTGTTTCGCAGGGCGCGCTGGCATGTCGCCGGTCAGAGCATGGTGAGTCTGCTTGTGGAAGCCGTGTGGGTCTAGGTGAGCGGCGGTGAAACTCTGCAGACCCGTCGTGATGTTCGCAAGCAGGACAACCTTCGTCAAGAAAGGTGCTCTTATGTCTGCGTTCCTCGCGGTGGCGTGCCCCGAATGGCTCGGGTGTGGCATCTTTTTAAGTAGGCATGGAGGAAACCCGGGGCCGGTGATTGTTCTCGGGTGAAGGAGGGTAGAACAGCCTACTACGGGGACCGGCGGTTGTTTCGCAGGGCGCGCTGGCATGTCGCCGGTCAGAGCATGGTGAGTCTGCTTGTGGAAGCCGTGTGGGTCTAGGTGAGCGGCGGTGAAACTCTGCAGACCCGTCGTGATGTTCGCAAGCAGGACAACCTTCGTCAAGAAAGGTGCTCTTATGTCTGCGTTCCTCGCGGTGGCGTGCCCCGAATGGCTCGGGTGTGGCATCTTTTTAAGTAGGCATGGAGGAAACCCGGGGCCGGTGATTGTTCTCGGGTGAAGGAGGGTAGAACAGCCTACTACGGGGACCGGCGGTTGTTTCGCAGGGCGCGCTGGCATGTCGCCGGTCAGAGCATGGTGAGTCTGCTTGTGGAAGCCGTGTGGGTCTAGGTGAGCGGCGGTGAAACTCTGCAGACCCGTCGTGATGTTCGCAAGCAGGACAACCTTCGTCAAGAAAGGTGCTCTTATGTCTGCGTTCCTCGCGGTGGCGTGCCCCGAATGGCTCGGGTGTGGCATCTTTTTAAGTAGGCATGGAGGAAACCCGGGGCCGGTGATTGTTCTCGGGTGAAGGAGGGTAGAACAGCCTACTACGGGGACCGGCGGTTGTTTCGCAGGGCGCGCTGGCATGTCGCCGGTCAGAGCATGGTGAGTCTGCTTGTGGAAGCCGTGTGGGTCTAGGTGAGCGGCGGTGAAACTCTGCAGACCCGTCGTGATGTTCGCAAGCAGGACAACCTTCGTCAAGAAAGGTGCTCTTATGTCTGCGTTCCTCGCGGTGGCGTGCCCCGAATGGCTCGGGTGTGGCATCTTTTTAAGTAGGCATGGAGGAAACCCGGGGCCGGTGATTGTTCTCGGGTGAAGGAGGGTAGAACAGCCTACTACGGGGACCGGCGGTTGTTTCGCAGGGCGCGCTGGCATGTCGCCGGTCAGAGCATGGTGAGTCTGCTTGTGGAAGCCGTGTGGGTCTAGGTGAGCGGCGGTGAAACTCTGCAGACCCGTCGTGATGTTCGCAAGCAGGACAACCTTCGTCAAGAAAGGTGCTCTTATGTCTGCGTTCCTCGCGGTGGCGTGCCCCGAATGGCTCGGGTGTGGCATCTTTTTAAGTAGGCATGGAGGAAACCCGGGGCCGGTGATTGTTCTCGGGTGAAGGAGGGTAGAACAGCCTACTACGGGGACCGGCGGTTGTTTCGCAGGGCGCGCTGGCATGTCGCCGGTCAGAGCATGGTGAGTCTGCTTGTGGAAGCCGTGTGGGTCTAGGTGAGCGGCGGTGAAACTCTGCAGACCCGTCGTGATGTTCGCAAGCAGGACAACCTTCGTCAAGAAAGGTGCTCTTATGTCTGCGTTCCTCGCGGTGGCGTGCCCCGAATGGCTCGGGTGTGGCATCTTTTTAAGTAGGCATGGAGGAAACCCGGGGCCGGTGATTGTTCTCGGGTGAAGGAGGGTAGAACAGCCTACTACGGGGACCGGCGGTTGTTTCGCAGGGCGCGCTGGCATGTCGCCGGTCAGAGCATGGTGAGTCTGCTTGTGGAAGCCGTGTGGGTCTAGGTGAGCGGCGGTGAAACTCTGCAGACCCGTCGTGATGTTCGCAAGCAGGACAACCTTCGTCAAGAAAGGTGCTCTTATGTCTGCGTTCCTCGCGGTGGCGTGCCCCGAATGGCTCGGGTGTGGCATCTTTTTAAGTAGGCATGGAGGAAACCCGGGGCCGGTGATTGTTCTCGGGTGAAGGAGGGTAGAACAGCCTACTACGGGGACCGGCGGTTGTTTCGCAGGGCGCGCTGGCATGTCGCCGGTCAGAGCATGGTGAGTCTGCTTGTGGAAGCCGTGTGGGTCTAGGTGAGCGGCGGTGAAACTCTGCAGACCCGTCGTGATGTTCGCAAGCAGGACAACCTTCGTCAAGAAAGGTGCTCTTATGTCTGCGTTCCTCGCGGTGGCGTGCCCCGAATGGCTCGGGTGTGGCATCTTTTTAAGTAGGCATGGAGGAAACCCGGGGCCGGTGATTGTTCTCGGGTGAAGGAGGGTAGAACAGCCTACTACGGGGACCGGCGGTTGTTTCGCAGGGCGCGCTGGCATGTCGCCGGTCAGAGCATGGTGAGTCTGCTTGTGGAAGCCGTGTGGGTCTAGGTGAGCGGCGGTGAAACTCTGCAGACCCGTCGTGATGTTCGCAAGCAGGACAACCTTCGTCAAGAAAGGTGCTCTTATGTCTGCGTTCCTCGCGGTGGCGTGCCCCGAATGGCTCGGGTGTGGCATCTTTTTAAGTAGGCATGGAGGAAACCCGGGGCCGGTGATTGTTCTCGGGTGAAGGAGGGTAGAACAGCCTACTACGGGGACCGGCGGTTGTTTCGCAGGGCGCGCTGGCATGTCGCCGGTCAGAGCATGGTGAGTCTGCTTGTGGAAGCCGTGTGGGTCTAGGTGAGCGGCGGTGAAACTCTGCAGACCCGTCGTGATGTTCGCAAGCAGGACAACCTTCGTCAAGAAAGGTGCTCTTATGTCTGCGTTCCTCGCGGTGGCGTGCCCCGAATGGCTCGGGTGTGGCATCTTTTTAAGTAGGCATGGAGGAAACCCGGGGCCGGTGATTGTTCTCGGGTGAAGGAGGGTAGAACAGCCTACTACGGGGACCGGCGGTTGTTTCGCAGGGCGCGCTGGCATGTCGCCGGTCAGAGCATGGTGAGTCTGCTTGTGGAAGCCGTGTGGGTCTAGGTGAGCGGCGGTGAAACTCTGCAGACCCGTCGTGATGTTCGCAAGCAGGACAACCTTCGTCAAGAAAGGTGCTCTTATGTCTGCGTTCCTCGCGGTGGCGTGCCCCGAATGGCTCGGGTGTGGCATCTTTTTAAGTAGGCATGGAGGAAACCCGGGGCCGGTGATTGTTCTCGGGTGAAGGAGGGTAGAACAGCCTACTACGGGGACCGGCGGTTGTTTCGCAGGGCGCGCTGGCATGTCGCCGGTCAGAGCATGGTGAGTCTGCTTGTGGAAGCCGTGTGGGTCTAGGTGAGCGGCGGTGAAACTCTGCAGACCCGTCGTGATGTTCGCAAGCAGGACAACCTTCGTCAAGAAAGGTGCTCTTATGTCTGCGTTCCTCGCGGTGGCGTGCCCCGAATGGCTCGGGTGTGGCATCTTTTTAAGTAGGCATGGAGGAAACCCGGGGCCGGTGATTGTTCTCGGGTGAAGGAGGGTAGAACAGCCTACTACGGGGACCGGCGGTTGTTTCGCAGGGCGCGCTGGCATGTCGCCGGTCAGAGCATGGTGAGTCTGCTTGTGGAAGCCGTGTGGGTCTAGGTGAGCGGCGGTGAAACTCTGCAGACCCGTCGTGATGTTCGCAAGCAGGACAACCTTCGTCAAGAAAGGTGCTCTTATGTCTGCGTTCCTCGCGGTGGCGTGCCCCGAATGGCTCGGGTGTGGCATCTTTTTAAGTAGGCATGGAGGAAACCCGGGGCCGGTGATTGTTCTCGGGTGAAGGAGGGTAGAACAGCCTACTACGGGGACCGGCGGTTGTTTCGCAGGGCGCGCTGGCATGTCGCCGGTCAGAGCATGGTGAGTCTGCTTGTGGAAGCCGTGTGGGTCTAGGTGAGCGGCGGTGAAACTCTGCAGACCCGTCGTGATGTTCGCAAGCAGGACAACCTTCGTCAAGAAAGGTGCTCTTATGTCTGCGTTCCTCGCGGTGGCGTGCCCCGAATGGCTCGGGTGTGGCATCTTTTTAAGTAGGCATGGAGGAAACCCGGGGCCGGTGATTGTTCTCGGGTGAAGGAGGGTAGAACAGCCTACTACGGGGACCGGCGGTTGTTTCGCAGGGCGCGCTGGCATGTCGCCGGTCAGAGCATGGTGAGTCTGCTTGTGGAAGCCGTGTGGGTCTAGGTGAGCGGCGGTGAAACTCTGCAGACCCGTCGTGATGTTCGCAAGCAGGACAACCTTCGTCAAGAAAGGTGCTCTTATGTCTGCGTTCCTCGCGGTGGCGTGCCCCGAATGGCTCGGGTGTGGCATCTTTTTAAGTAGGCATGGAGGAAACCCGGGGCCGGTGATTGTTCTCGGGTGAAGGAGGGTAGAACAGCCTACTACGGGGACCGGCGGTTGTTTCGCAGGGCGCGCTGGCATGTCGCCGGTCAGAGCATGGTGAGTCTGCTTGTGGAAGCCGTGTGGGTCTAGGTGAGCGGCGGTGAAACTCTGCAGACCCGTCGTGATGTTCGCAAGCAGGACAACCTTCGTCAAGAAAGGTGCTCTTATGTCTGCGTTCCTCGCGGTGGCGTGCCCCGAATGGCTCGGGTGTGGCATCTTTTTAAGTAGGCATGGAGGAAACCCGGGGCCGGTGATTGTTCTCGGGTGAAGGAGGGTAGAACAGCCTACTACGGGGACCGGCGGTTGTTTCGCAGGGCGCGCTGGCATGTCGCCGGTCAGAGCATGGTGAGTCTGCTTGTGGAAGCCGTGTGGGTCTAGGTGAGCGGCGGTGAAACTCTGCAGACCCGTCGTGATGTTCGCAAGCAGGACAACCTTCGTCAAGAAAGGTGCTCTTATGTCTGCGTTCCTCGCGGTGGCGTGCCCCGAATGGCTCGGGTGTGGCATCTTTTTAAGTAGGCATGGAGGAAACCCGGGGCCGGTGATTGTTCTCGGGTGAAGGAGGGTAGAACAGCCTACTACGGGGACCGGCGGTTGTTTCGCAGGGCGCGCTGGCATGTCGCCGGTCAGAGCATGGTGAGTCTGCTTGTGGAAGCCGTGTGGGTCTAGGTGAGCGGCGGTGAAACTCTGCAGACCCGTCGTGATGTTCGCAAGCAGGACAACCTTCGTCAAGAAAGGTGCTCTTATGTCTGCGTTCCTCGCGGTGGCGTGCCCCGAATGGCTCGGGTGTGGCATCTTTTTAAGTAGGCATGGAGGAAACCCGGGGCCGGTGATTGTTCTCGGGTGAAGGAGGGTAGAACAGCCTACTACGGGGACCGGCGGTTGTTTCGCAGGGCGCGCTGGCATGTCGCCGGTCAGAGCATGGTGAGTCTGCTTGTGGAAGCCGTGTGGGTCTAGGTGAGCGGCGGTGAAACTCTGCAGACCCGTCGTGATGTTCGCAAGCAGGACAACCTTCGTCAAGAAAGGTGCTCTTATGTCTGCGTTCCTCGCGGTGGCGTGCCCCGAATGGCTCGGGTGTGGCATCTTTTTAAGTAGGCATGGAGGAAACCCGGGGCCGGTGATTGTTCTCGGGTGAAGGAGGGTAGAACAGCCTACTACGGGGACCGGCGGTTGTTTCGCAGGGCGCGCTGGCATGTCGCCGGTCAGAGCATGGTGAGTCTGCTTGTGGAAGCCGTGTGGGTCTAGGTGAGCGGCGGTGAAACTCTGCAGACCCGTCGTGATGTTCGCAAGCAGGACAACCTTCGTCAAGAAAGGTGCTCTTATGTCTGCGTTCCTCGCGGTGGCGTGCCCCGAATGGCTCGGGTGTGGCATCTTTTTAAGTAGGCATGGAGGAAACCCGGGGCCGGTGATTGTTCTCGGGTGAAGGAGGGTAGAACAGCCTACTACGGGGACCGGCGGTTGTTTCGCAGGGCGCGCTGGCATGTCGCCGGTCAGAGCATGGTGAGTCTGCTTGTGGAAGCCGTGTGGGTCTAGGTGAGCGGCGGTGAAACTCTGCAGACCCGTCGTGATGTTCGCAAGCAGGACAACCTTCGTCAAGAAAGGTGCTCTTATGTCTGCGTTCCTCGCGGTGGCGTGCCCCGAATGGCTCGGGTGTGGCATCTTTTTAAGTAGGCATGGAGGAAACCCGGGGCCGGTGATTGTTCTCGGGTGAAGGAGGGTAGAACAGCCTACTACGGGGACCGGCGGTTGTTTCGCAGGGCGCGCTGGCATGTCGCCGGTCAGAGCATGGTGAGTCTGCTTGTGGAAGCCGTGTGGGTCTAGGTGAGCGGCGGTGAAACTCTGCAGACCCGTCGTGATGTTCGCAAGCAGGACAACCTTCGTCAAGAAAGGTGCTCTTATGTCTGCGTTCCTCGCGGTGGCGTGCCCCGAATGGCTCGGGTGTGGCATCTTTTTAAGTAGGCATGGAGGAAACCCGGGGCCGGTGATTGTTCTCGGGTGAAGGAGGGTAGAACAGCCTACTACGGGGACCGGCGGTTGTTTCGCAGGGCGCGCTGGCATGTCGCCGGTCAGAGCATGGTGAGTCTGCTTGTGGAAGCCGTGTGGGTCTAGGTGAGCGGCGGTGAAACTCTGCAGACCCGTCGTGATGTTCGCAAGCAGGACAACCTTCGTCAAGAAAGGTGCTCTTATGTCTGCGTTCCTCGCGGTGGCGTGCCCCGAATGGCTCGGGTGTGGCATCTTTTTAAGTAGGCATGGAGGAAACCCGGGGCCGGTGATTGTTCTCGGGTGAAGGAGGGTAGAACAGCCTACTACGGGGACCGGCGGTTGTTTCGCAGGGCGCGCTGGCATGTCGCCGGTCAGAGCATGGTGAGTCTGCTTGTGGAAGCCGTGTGGGTCTAGGTGAGCGGCGGTGAAACTCTGCAGACCCGTCGTGATGTTCGCAAGCAGGACAACCTTCGTCAAGAAAGGTGCTCTTATGTCTGCGTTCCTCGCGGTGGCGTGCCCCGAATGGCTCGGGTGTGGCATCTTTTTAAGTAGGCATGGAGGAAACCCGGGGCCGGTGATTGTTCTCGGGTGAAGGAGGGTAGAACAGCCTACTACGGGGACCGGCGGTTGTTTCGCAGGGCGCGCTGGCATGTCGCCGGTCAGAGCATGGTGAGTCTGCTTGTGGAAGCCGTGTGGGTCTAGGTGAGCGGCGGTGAAACTCTGCAGACCCGTCGTGATGTTCGCAAGCAGGACAACCTTCGTCAAGAAAGGTGCTCTTATGTCTGCGTTCCTCGCGGTGGCGTGCCCCGAATGGCTCGGGTGTGGCATCTTTTTAAGTAGGCATGGAGGAAACCCGGGGCCGGTGATTGTTCTCGGGTGAAGGAGGGTAGAACAGCCTACTACGGGGACCGGCGGTTGTTTCGCAGGGCGCGCTGGCATGTCGCCGGTCAGAGCATGGTGAGTCTGCTTGTGGAAGCCGTGTGGGTCTAGGTGAGCGGCGGTGAAACTCTGCAGACCCGTCGTGATGTTCGCAAGCAGGACAACCTTCGTCAAGAAAGGTGCTCTTATGTCTGCGTTCCTCGCGGTGGCGTGCCCCGAATGGCTCGGGTGTGGCATCTTTTTAAGTAGGCATGGAGGAAACCCGGGGCCGGTGATTGTTCTCGGGTGAAGGAGGGTAGAACAGCCTACTACGGGGACCGGCGGTTGTTTCGCAGGGCGCGCTGGCATGTCGCCGGTCAGAGCATGGTGAGTCTGCTTGTGGAAGCCGTGTGGGTCTAGGTGAGCGGCGGTGAAACTCTGCAGACCCGTCGTGATGTTCGCAAGCAGGACAACCTTCGTCAAGAAAGGTGCTCTTATGTCTGCGTTCCTCGCGGTGGCGTGCCCCGAATGGCTCGGGTGTGGCATCTTTTTAAGTAGGCATGGAGGAAACCCGGGGCCGGTGATTGTTCTCGGGTGAAGGAGGGTAGAACAGCCTACTACGGGGACCGGCGGTTGTTTCGCAGGGCGCGCTGGCATGTCGCCGGTCAGAGCATGGTGAGTCTGCTTGTGGAAGCCGTGTGGGTCTAGGTGAGCGGCGGTGAAACTCTGCAGACCCGTCGTGATGTTCGCAAGCAGGACAACCTTCGTCAAGAAAGGTGCTCTTATGTCTGCGTTCCTCGCGGTGGCGTGCCCCGAATGGCTCGGGTGTGGCATCTTTTTAAGTAGGCATGGAGGAAACCCGGGGCCGGTGATTGTTCTCGGGTGAAGGAGGGTAGAACAGCCTACTACGGGGACCGGCGGTTGTTTCGCAGGGCGCGCTGGCATGTCGCCGGTCAGAGCATGGTGAGTCTGCTTGTGGAAGCCGTGTGGGTCTAGGTGAGCGGCGGTGAAACTCTGCAGACCCGTCGTGATGTTCGCAAGCAGGACAACCTTCGTCAAGAAAGGTGCTCTTATGTCTGCGTTCCTCGCGGTGGCGTGCCCCGAATGGCTCGGGTGTGGCATCTTTTTAAGTAGGCATGGAGGAAACCCGGGGCCGGTGATTGTTCTCGGGTGAAGGAGGGTAGAACAGCCTACTACGGGGACCGGCGGTTGTTTCGCAGGGCGCGCTGGCATGTCGCCGGTCAGAGCATGGTGAGTCTGCTTGTGGAAGCCGTGTGGGTCTAGGTGAGCGGCGGTGAAACTCTGCAGACCCGTCGTGATGTTCGCAAGCAGGACAACCTTCGTCAAGAAAGGTGCTCTTATGTCTGCGTTCCTCGCGGTGGCGTGCCCCGAATGGCTCGGGTGTGGCATCTTTTTAAGTAGGCATGGAGGAAACCCGGGGCCGGTGATTGTTCTCGGGTGAAGGAGGGTAGAACAGCCTACTACGGGGACCGGCGGTTGTTTCGCAGGGCGCGCTGGCATGTCGCCGGTCAGAGCATGGTGAGTCTGCTTGTGGAAGCCGTGTGGGTCTAGGTGAGCGGCGGTGAAACTCTGCAGACCCGTCGTGATGTTCGCAAGCAGGACAACCTTCGTCAAGAAAGGTGCTCTTATGTCTGCGTTCCTCGCGGTGGCGTGCCCCGAATGGCTCGGGTGTGGCATCTTTTTAAGTAGGCATGGAGGAAACCCGGGGCCGGTGATTGTTCTCGGGTGAAGGAGGGTAGAACAGCCTACTACGGGGACCGGCGGTTGTTTCGCAGGGCGCGCTGGCATGTCGCCGGTCAGAGCATGGTGAGTCTGCTTGTGGAAGCCGTGTGGGTCTAGGTGAGCGGCGGTGAAACTCTGCAGACCCGTCGTGATGTTCGCAAGCAGGACAACCTTCGTCAAGAAAGGTGCTCTTATGTCTGCGTTCCTCGCGGTGGCGTGCCCCGAATGGCTCGGGTGTGGCATCTTTTTAAGTAGGCATGGAGGAAACCCGGGGCCGGTGATTGTTCTCGGGTGAAGGAGGGTAGAACAGCCTACTACGGGGACCGGCGGTTGTTTCGCAGGGCGCGCTGGCATGTCGCCGGTCAGAGCATGGTGAGTCTGCTTGTGGAAGCCGTGTGGGTCTAGGTGAGCGGCGGTGAAACTCTGCAGACCCGTCGTGATGTTCGCAAGCAGGACAACCTTCGTCAAGAAAGGTGCTCTTATGTCTGCGTTCCTCGCGGTGGCGTGCCCCGAATGGCTCGGGTGTGGCATCTTTTTAAGTAGGCATGGAGGAAACCCGGGGCCGGTGATTGTTCTCGGGTGAAGGAGGGTAGAACAGCCTACTACGGGGACCGGCGGTTGTTTCGCAGGGCGCGCTGGCATGTCGCCGGTCAGAGCATGGTGAGTCTGCTTGTGGAAGCCGTGTGGGTCTAGGTGAGCGGCGGTGAAAC
This sequence comes from Haemaphysalis longicornis, assembly GCA_013339765.2. Classification (NCBI taxonomy): domain Eukaryota; kingdom Metazoa; phylum Arthropoda; class Arachnida; order Ixodida; family Ixodidae; genus Haemaphysalis; species Haemaphysalis longicornis. Next base: position 2,473 of record JABSTR010002875.1, on the reverse strand, counting down.
TCTGCAGACCCGTCGTGATGTTCGCAAGCAGGACAACCTTCGTCAAGAAAGGTGCTCTTATGTCTGCGTTCCTCGCGGTGGCGTGCCCCGAATGGCTCGGGTGTGGCATCTTTTTAAGTAGGCATGGAGGAAACCCGGGGCCGGTGATTGTTCTCGGGTGAAGGAGGGTAGAACAGCCTACTACGGGGACCGGCGGTTGTTTCGCAGGGCGCGCTGGCATGTCGCCGGTCAGAGCATGGTGAGTCTGCTTGTGGAAGCCGTGTGGGTCTAGGTGAGCGGCGGTGAAACTCTGCAGACCCGTCGTGATGTTCGCAAGCAGGACAACCTTCGTCAAGAAAGGTGCTCTTATGTCTGCGTTCCTCGCGGTGGCGTGCCCCGAATGGCTCGGGTGTGGCATCTTTTTAAGTAGGCATGGAGGAAACCCGGGGCCGGTGATTGTTCTCGGGTGAAGGAGGGTAGAACAGCCTACTACGGGGACCGGCGGTTGTTTCGCAGGGCGCGCTGGCATGTCGCCGGTCAGAGCATGGTGAGTCTGCTTGTGGAAGCCGTGTGGGTCTAGGTGAGCGGCGGTGAAACTCTGCAGACCCGTCGTGATGTTCGCAAGCAGGACAACCTTCGTCAAGAAAGGTGCTCTTATGTCTGCGTTCCTCGCGGTGGCGTGCCCCGAATGGCTCGGGTGTGGCATCTTTTTAAGTAGGCATGGAGGAAACCCGGGGCCGGTGATTGTTCTCGGGTGAAGGAGGGTAGAACAGCCTACTACGGGGACCGGCGGTTGTTTCGCAGGGCGCGCTGGCATGTCGCCGGTCAGAGCATGGTGAGTCTGCTTGTGGAAGCCGTGTGGGTCTAGGTGAGCGGCGGTGAAACTCTGCAGACCCGTCGTGATGTTCGCAAGCAGGACAACCTTCGTCAAGAAAGGTGCTCTTATGTCTGCGTTCCTCGCGGTGGCGTGCCCCGAATGGCTCGGGTGTGGCATCTTTTTAAGTAGGCATGGAGGAAACCCGGGGCCGGTGATTGTTCTCGGGTGAAGGAGGGTAGAACAGCCTACTACGGGGACCGGCGGTTGTTTCGCAGGGCGCGCTGGCATGTCGCCGGTCAGAGCATGGTGAGTCTGCTTGTGGAAGCCGTGTGGGTCTAGGTGAGCGGCGGTGAAACTCTGCAGACCCGTCGTGATGTTCGCAAGCAGGACAACCTTCGTCAAGAAAGGTGCTCTTATGTCTGCGTTCCTCGCGGTGGCGTGCCCCGAATGGCTCGGGTGTGGCATCTTTTTAAGTAGGCATGGAGGAAACCCGGGGCCGGTGATTGTTCTCGGGTGAAGGAGGGTAGAACAGCCTACTACGGGGACCGGCGGTTGTTTCGCAGGGCGCGCTGGCATGTCGCCGGTCAGAGCATGGTGAGTCTGCTTGTGGAAGCCGTGTGGGTCTAGGTGAGCGGCGGTGAAACTCTGCAGACCCGTCGTGATGTTCGCAAGCAGGACAACCTTCGTCAAGAAAGGTGCTCTTATGTCTGCGTTCCTCGCGGTGGCGTGCCCCGAATGGCTCGGGTGTGGCATCTTTTTAAGTAGGCATGGAGGAAACCCGGGGCCGGTGATTGTTCTCGGGTGAAGGAGGGTAGAACAGCCTACTACGGGGACCGGCGGTTGTTTCGCAGGGCGCGCTGGCATGTCGCCGGTCAGAGCATGGTGAGTCTGCTTGTGGAAGCCGTGTGGGTCTAGGTGAGCGGCGGTGAAACTCTGCAGACCCGTCGTGATGTTCGCAAGCAGGACAACCTTCGTCAAGAAAGGTGCTCTTATGTCTGCGTTCCTCGCGGTGGCGTGCCCCGAATGGCTCGGGTGTGGCATCTTTTTAAGTAGGCATGGAGGAAACCCGGGGCCGGTGATTGTTCTCGGGTGAAGGAGGGTAGAACAGCCTACTACGGGGACCGGCGGTTGTTTCGCAGGGCGCGCTGGCATGTCGCCGGTCAGAGCATGGTGAGTCTGCTTGTGGAAGCCGTGTGGGTCTAGGTGAGCGGCGGTGAAACTCTGCAGACCCGTCGTGATGTTCGCAAGCAGGACAACCTTCGTCAAGAAAGGTGCTCTTATGTCTGCGTTCCTCGCGGTGGCGTGCCCCGAATGGCTCGGGTGTGGCATCTTTTTAAGTAGGCATGGAGGAAACCCGGGGCCGGTGATTGTTCTCGGGTGAAGGAGGGTAGAACAGCCTACTACGGGGACCGGCGGTTGTTTCGCAGGGCGCGCTGGCATGTCGCCGGTCAGAGCATGGTGAGTCTGCTTGTGGAAGCCGTGTGGGTCTAGGTGAGCGGCGGTGAAACTCTGCAGACCCGTCGTGATGTTCGCAAGCAGGACAACCTTCGTCAAGAAAGGTGCTCTTATGTCTGCGTTCCTCGCGGTGGCGTGCCCCGAATGGCTCGGGTGTGGCATCTTTTTAAGTAGGCATGGAGGAAACCCGGGGCCGGTGATTGTTCTCGGGTGAAGGAGGGG
>JABSTR010002874.1:0-20000 GCA_013339765.2 Haemaphysalis longicornis | reverse complement strand
AGCGAGGTATTTATTAACTGACCAATCATCTTAATAAAGCAAAGTTGCATATGGTCTTCATGTTCCGCTAAAGATAAGTAATTCTGCGTGAAAGCCATTCCAACCCTGCTGCTTGTCAGTACTTATTCTCTGTTAAATTAATAAAATTGGAGGTCAAACACGTCCAAGCTACGCCAGGGCTATGAAGAGCGTCGTAGTGGAGGGTTTAAGAATTTACACCACCTGAGCATCTTTAACGTGCTCCGAAATATCGACGCACACGCATTCTCTTTTTTCGCTTCCATCAGAAAAAGATCCGCTGCAGCCAGGATCGAAGAACAACGCATCAGCCTCTGAGCCACCGCTACTGGTTAGTAGTCAATTTTCCTGCCTTATCAAGCGCAAACCGCCTCAGCAAGACAAGCGGCCCTCACGCACGCACGCACGCACGCACGCACGGCACGCACGCACGCAACAGCACGCACACACGCAAGATCGCTAAAAGTCATAGTATTTTGTCTAGAGCGGTACCAACGCCCACAGGTTCTTAGAAGAATCTTTTTATGCGCAATCCGGAAATGTTTGGCACCAGCCCTGAGTTTTTCCCACATTTTAAACCCGCTAACCAGTCACCGTGTTTGTCTTTCGGCCAAGGCTAGAGGCACTGCGGAATGCGCTGCCAGAATACACTTGTTCTAGGCAAAGTACAGGTAATTATCGGTTCCATTTTCGTCACTGTGCCTGGAGTTGAGATCGCTGATTAATCAGCGTTGAATCCATAAGCCAATCAGCGGCGAGGGTTTCAACGTATAGTGGTCGATTAATGGCATGGCACGGCACTCGGTAGCCGGAAGAGTAAACGTAAGGGCATTTTACTTTAAAAAGTCTGGTAAGCGCAGCAGCTCTTTTGCGACGACCCATGACCTTGCGTGGGCCAAATAGCACACTTAGCAACACTATGCGTTGCACAGTACCATTGCTTGCTACCGCATAGGCGCTGTTAGATGTGCAGATTTGAACTTGTGTGCTAAATTCCACATCTCAGGACCAGAATGTTTGCGTTTCTGCGCTGCTTTATCGCCGTATGGTTAAGCTTGTCCGAAATTATGGCAGGGAAGTGGAGATATTCTGAGCACGGTACCGATATAGTGCGAGGAAACACTATAAAGACAAAAGAAGAAGGGAAGCAAGAAAGGAAGGACAGAATAAAGAAAGAAGTCACAAGAAAGAGAGAAAGCAATGAAGAAAATGGCGGCATATGTATGCAAATACGGAAACTATTTCCAGGTCCCTCCAATAGTACAGGCTTAGTCCATCAATACCTTTAGACCTGGTACAGGCAAGGTTCTTGTTTCGCCACGTCTGAGATTACCTCATGCGCAGCCTCTCGAGATTTCGCGTCATTATTGCTTCGGGATCTCGCACGGGTGAACCGCGGCTGTGAGGCACTCCGTACCGCAACTTCTCGCGAAACTAAAGAGTTTTACCACAGCTTCCAAGATCGGTGTTTAGGAACATGCCGTGCCCCTATCACATCCCAATTATGCGAAAGGACACAAATGGGCATGCGCCACACTGCAAAAGCGTGCGCTTGAAAAATTCTTGGTGGAAAAGTAATACACTCGCCTAGTGGGTGTTCGTCCCCGCGCGGCTTCGTGGACTCGTCGCGTGGCCCGGAGATACGATCCACAAGTGTCCCCACCACCACGCACAGGGCCAGGATTCCGAGGATGCTCCTGCGTCCGGGAGGGAACGATGCGCAGTGATGAGTGAACAGTAGGAGCCGCAGAAAGTTTGAGTGTAGATGTGAAGTCGTTCAGAAAGCACAGTAATCATTCGTATTCGAAGATTTGGGCTTGGTTCAAAGGCATGCTTTCAAACTACGCGAGGCCTTCCTGGGATCCTCAGCTGGTTTTCACTTCCGAACACAATTTAGCAGTACAGAAATACGTAACGCCGCGACTACGATGCCCGCCTCAGACAAGCTACACCACTGTGCCCAAATTGTTCCCCGTGTGCAATATTAAGCGAAGTAGCTTTCCGCAAAAATTGATTAATAATGATTGTTTAGTAGTGGCTCTTGACTTTCACGTAGAGGGCGTGTACTCATGAAGGGAAGTCACGAGCAACGTTTTACGAAATACCTTTGCAAGGGAGACATGTGGCCGAGTGCGAATTGATTGATTATTGATTATCAGGTTTAACACACCGACGCTACACTAGCGATGAGGCGTGCCGTAGGGGAGTGCTCCGGATTCATTTTTACCTCCTGGGGATCTTTAACGCGCGCCGAAATCTCAAACACGCGGCGTTTTCGCTTTTCCCCTGCATCAGAAAAGCGGCCGCCGCGGCCGGGAATCGAACGCGCGGTTTTGGGCTCAGCAGCACAACGCCTTAGCCGCTGAGCCACCGCGGCGGGTGCAAAGTGCAAATTCCAGATTTTCCTGATCCAGCTTAAAACCTCAGTTCGAAACCTATTTTCTCTATAACTGCATTGTGCGTCAGTCTATAGGGCTGTTCTTTTGCTCCAAACCAACGCCTCTATTATCCGCCTACTACTGCTGCTTGGCGTACATAACACCACGTCTGAACTCATCTAAGCCCACCGCACGGCCCAAACTTACCGACTAGCCAGACACCCCACTGGGCCCACCATATTTGGTTAACTATTCACCTCAACAAATATCCTCACCCCTCATCCGTCCCCATCCCCCGACAACTTCGCAAACTCATATGAATCAAGCCCTTGCCTTGCAACTCCCTCCCACACTACATGCGGCCAGGCGTGCTGCCCGCGCAGCGAACCTGCAACGCCTGCACCCCTCCCCCCATACCATCTACGTAGACGCTGCTAGCTAACCCCCCCCCCCCTTCCCCCCAAGCTGAATTCTCCATAATAGCGCTCTCCGAGGATAGCACACCTCAGGACTCCCTCACTCTCTCACGAGCTCAGCCACAGCGGCGGGGGAGGCGGCCAAATCCCTCTCCCTAGCCCAAGACCCCTGCCCATACACCATCCTGTCAGACTCGCAAGCCGCAATCAGAAATTTCCAAGCTGGCAGGATATCCAAAATTGCCCTCCAAATTCTACCCCGAAAACCCCCTCCCCACCCCGTGGACTTGTTGTGGGTCCCCGCCCGTACGGGAATAGGGCCAACTAGCCAACCGAGAAGCTCGAACTATGACTACCCGAGTAGGCCCTTCGTCGGAGCCCAACCACGGCCTTCCAGCTCCCCGGGACATTCTCGTCTCGTGCCGGGAGATAACACAACATAAGAGAGTTTTAGCATAACCGGTACCGTCCGCTGACGCTCGGCGGCGGGCAGCGGTGCCCGACTGGGCAGGCGCACATTCGTTCCGGTTAGGTGGATTAATTCCGCGGGCCGGCCTTCGCTTTGCTTTGCTTTGAGGTTCTTGGGGTGGGGGAAGGGGGGATGAAAGGGCCCAAAACTGTCTGACTGGGGGGTTGTCGACAGCTTATCAGTCCCGCGGGGGGAAGGGGAAGGGGGTATGAAAGGGGGGATAGCAGGAAGGGTGCATGATGAATGTGGCCGGGAATTTGGTTAATTTAGAGGAGAGAAGTTCGAATAAGGGGGTCTGCACGGCGCTGCGTGCGCGCGCAAGGAGAGCGCCTTGTGATCTGGCAAAGGGGCCGGGGGGGGGGGGGGACGCGGCGGGGAGGCGTACTGCCTGGAGGTGGTTGCTGCAAGAATCAGTAGCAGGCTTCCTCAGCGCCCGTTAAGTAAAAGAAAAAAAGGGAGAGAGGGATGAAAGGAGACCGGAAGGTGACGAGAACAGAGTGGAAGGGGGAAAGATGTTGATGCAGCCCGGGGAACCCGTGGGAAGGGGTGAGGGAGGCGCTCTACAGCCGTGCGGCCAGGCGTCCGGCCACTCCATGCCCCCGCATTCGGTCCGCTGAGGGGCAACCTCCTCACCCTCTCCGCGTGCGCCTGCGCAAGCGGGTCTCGGCAACCCGCCGCCTTAGAGGGAGCCTCCGGTAGCCGCTATGCTAAGACTCTATTACCGCCGCCTCAGCCCCCCCCATCCCCCCCCCCCCCCCCGCACCCCACCCTCACACAGGAGGAGGCCAGAACCTGGCGCCTCCTGAAACGCACTCCATCCTCTGCAGAACCTCCATCTCTCACCCACACCCCTTTCGCTTCTCTTCCCCACTCTGCCCACTCTGCGGCGCCCGGGACTATCAACTACACTCTCTCTGCGACTGCCTGAACTCCCCTTTTCCTCCTTTCCCCACACCCACCCACTGGGAGCAGGCCCTGTGGAACAGACCCCACAGAGCTCGACTCTGGAGACCCAGATCACCCTCGTCTCCGGGGCTCAATAGGTCGCGGAGGCCCTCTGGGCCCTCGCCGCCCCCTGCCCCTGACCCAGCCGTAAATAAAGTGATTCTCTCTCTCTCTCTCTCTCTCTCTCTCTCTCTCTCTCCTCTCTCTCTCTCTCTCTCTCTCTCTCTCTCTCTCTCTCTCTCTCTCTCTCTCTCTCTCAGTGACTCGTTGGGAATCTTTTCTCATCAAAATCTTTCTGTGGCTCCAGGGAAAGCTATACCGTCTGCTGTTGAGTGAAGCGGGCGGCGATAGCCAAGGCGCAGGCAGTATGCGAAGATGGCTCTATTTAGTGCAGAAGTGAATAATGTGCACTCAAGCAGTAAAAATGCACATGAGGAGATAATACACCCTATTTGCGCTTCGTGGAGCAGATATTCGGGATACATGCTAGCCGCGCTCATGAACTCCCGCTTGCTTTGAAAGGTGCTCTGCCGTGTTTTTACAGCAGTAAACAAGTGCAACTGGGGCACCATAAATGGCTGCACATCGGGGCCTCGACAACGCCGATGCGAGGGACTACCCATTCGACGTTCCAGTCATCGCACGCGCCTATTCCGTAACAGCGCCGAGGGCGGACGCCGAACGGAAACTAGGAGAAGCCATGGGGTATGCCGCCCATATAGACCACGCACCCCCTCAGTCGTCAAAATTTGAAAAATGCTTGCATGCCTTAGCCTAAGATTCCGTCGTCAGTGCAATGGCACCAGCGATTAGAGGAGGCTGAGAAGATCAATGCCATGGCGCTGTTTGGACGGAGTCATTCACCACCGACTAAGTAAGAATAAGGCCTTGTAGACAGTCATCACACCGACATTACGCTTCTGATGCGAGTGGCGAAGTATTGCAAAACCGTCATAAAACGTCGTCAAGGCAGAAACCAAAAAATGTTGCGCATAGCTAATCGCATGTCTTTAATATAGCAGTGGTGGTCAGATACCGGGTACTGAAAATAAGCTGGGATTCAATTATTTCAGTAATGCTCCTAACGCATGCTTTTTTACGCAGCGGGAGCGAGCGTCACATATGATAATTGTCCAACTTTGGTGTCTCGCGTGTTTCTCTACTACCTTTGATTGTACTAGCTGAGTGCAGTGCAATGCCCACATTGCGTCTATCTTCCACTTGTGGTCGATATTGTTTTGCCAGCTGAACAAAGTAGTAGGACCGTATTGATTGATTGTAGTGTTTAAACGCGCCCACGCAACGCAGGCGATGAGGCGCGCCGTAGTGGAGGGCTCCGGATTAATTTTGACCACCTGGGGATCTTTAACGTGCGCCGAAATCTCGTACACACGGGCGTTTTGGTTTTCGCCTCCATCAGAAAAGCGGCCGCCGCGGCCGGGTAGTAGGACCGTATTGCGACAGCTTACGGTAAACAGCACATGTCACAAGGTCCTTCCGCATACGAATAAACCTGCGCATGCAGCTGACTCTTCAATTTAATACGATTTTTAAGTGCGAATGCACTTTATAAGCGACCCCAAACCATCACCGCCGGCGGCGGCGGCGTCGGCGGCGTCGGCGTCCGCAGTGCTCCTCTATATTTAAAAAGAAACAGCATCCGGCGCCAGGTTTCGATCCGAGGACTTTGCGGCCGCAGCGCGACGCTCTACCGACCAAGCCACGGACACGACGCTGATATCAGTGTTAGTGACGCGCCTTATATCTTTAACGCATTCAAACTACGTCGTCAGCGGCGTGCGTTGGCGACTCAGCGGCGTTATAGCGGCTTGATAACTGCGTGGTGTACACGTGATACTACAAACCCGATGGAAGAGATGGAAGAGAAGGCGGCGAGGCGGTGGGCTGCGGGGGCCGAGCGCAAGCGCCGCAAGCGGGCCGACAACCGTGCATTCGCACTTTCACATTCTCCCCCTCGGGAAATGCTGGGGAATTTTTTTTGTTTGCATCTTTCGATGCGGTAGGCCGGGGTGAAAAATGAACTTCTTTCCCTTGCCATGCACCGGGCCCCCCGGTGCATGGCATACAACGTCGGCAAACGACCGCGGGAGGAAAGCAATGAAATATAAAGTTACAAAAAAATCATATCGCTTTCAATACATTCACCGTGTATTAATTAAAAAATACATCTGCTGTTACTTGGCTACGTCTCTGATCATGCGTCAAGTCATGTTAAATCAATTTACGTATCCTCTTGTGTTAAAATCACGGCAGTGACCCGAATACAACACAAAAAAAATCAATAAGCATAAATACAACATGCAAAATACAACAGACGAATTCAAGAACCGCGAAAATGTGTTATGCGAATAAGTATTATACAGGAAATACATTGTGTTAACACAGCATGGTCTCACAGCTTTATACATCATTAGGTTTAACCTACACAAGATTATACATCAGTTCGCAGGTTCTTTACAGCATGGTACTCCCAGAAGTAAAATATATGATCATGTACTTTGAAAATTGAAAGAAGAAAATAGGCGGAAACAGTGTTTACAATAAAAATGACTGCCTAATAACGCGAAAACTACTGCTTTCTATATCTATATTTTGAAATCTGGACTTATTTAAGAGTGGTGGGACTGTAAAACGGAGCATTTGACGACCGTAATCAGTACGCAGAAAGGAATGTGCAAGAACTCTTTATTGCGGGTTCTGTAGACTGGAATATTTACTGCGAGATTTACAAGTTGAAAAAAGCTACGTTGTCTAGATTTAATGCATTTGAGGTATCGAATTGCGAAATCATACTCAAACAGCTTTGGAATCGGGATAATATTAAAAAAATTATAGAAAGGCTCCGTGTGTGCTAGGTAATCAGCAATAGCTAAATGGCGAATGGCTTTCATTTGCAACACATTTTTTTGAAATGTCTGTTTGCGTGGTACTACCCCATTCCAAGAAGCAATAGTTGACGTGTGACATAAAAAGGGTATTATAAAGAATACGTTTTACAGGTATTGGTGAAAAACCACGAAATTTTGCAAGTATCCCACCACATTTAGCCAGGGAAGTAGTAATGGGTGTTTTTATTGAAATAAACTCCCAATGTTTTAATGTTGTCCACAATGTCAATCTGTGGCCCTATTCTCGACTGCACAAATTGCCGGCAATTCAGGCAATTTGCCGGAAGTCTTTTCTGATTGGCTTTCAATTTTGGTCACGTGCTTCCGGTTGACAAAGCGGTTGTGTGTGCTGTCGTCATTTTGACGTTTCATGTCGTTTACGGACACCAGTTCTAAATTTTGGCTTATTTCTCGTTACTAAAGGCGCATAATTCTTGGCCGGCAATGAAAAACCAGACTAAATGCAGCGGACATGACAACGTAAGCCTGTCTTTGCTATTCAACAACAATACTGCTTGTAATACACACCCCCTCTGTGATTGGCTGAGAAGGCGTGACGTAATTTAAACAGTTTGCGCGAACGATTACATCATGCATTGGCAACTTCAGCCTGCGTAAAAGTGACGTAATGCTACGTAACAGCTTGAAAATGGCGGCTGTTTTTGTCACAAAATACAAGCAAAATAGGGCAAGAAATTGCCCCGGCTTACGGCGCCGCGAAATGTGCGGCAATTTGCAGCAGGCGCAGTTTCGCATGCGCGCTGTTTAAAGCAGGTTTCCTACCGAAACAAATTATAGTTTCAACTGCTTCCAAGTCAGCGATCATGGAGCATACAAATAACGTGCAGTATTTGCTTGTATATTTGGCAATAAAATAAAAATTATTTGTTTGGCGTAACCGCAACATAAGAGGGCAGTACAAGCCTCTCCGTGACGAAGAGAACCCAATGCATAGCATTTGTCCATACTCGTCCTAGTAAGCTGTTGGGTCACACGATCGAACTCAAGAGAAAAATAACAAAGAAAAGTGACTATTTGGTTCATTACAGCGCTGATTGCAGTCGAGCTTGACGAATGAGTGAATCGGCGACATCGGTGCGCTCCGCGGTTATCAGGCGTAGCGCTTCGCTGCTCTTATGTGTCATAGAAGCGATGGTCGCGGCCGTCTTTTTCTGTGATCACGCCATAAACTTGTAACATAGCAGCAGACGATGGCGTGGCGGCGGTGGCGGCAGGGAAGGTGATAACGCAACAAAGCTTGCATTGAAGCAGAGAGCCCAGCTACGTTACTAAAAGCGATTGAAAGTAATAAATAGATACGGTAAAAAAATTGTGTGATGTTCTTGAGCCCGACATCCGCCTTTCGCTCGCTTTTGAATCAACGTTACTCGATCGCCTTGTGGTGTTGACGCCAAATTTAACCTCCAGAAATGTGTTTTTCTTGTCAGCCTCAGCTACCGTCTTAATTTTTATAGTACCTGCTAAGTGTTTTTATATTTTTCTTGCACAATATTTGATACCTTGGTAGCGATCTTTATGAGTGACTCGTCAAATTACACTGCATGTCGTCATAACTATAGGTGCAGCACGTCACTGATTGCTTACGTCGTGCTTACGCAAAAAAAAACATGGGCGAGTTGCCGGCAATTTGTGCAGGCGAGAATAGGGCCCCTGAGCCACGGATGGCTAACCTAATCTTGTGCGCAGAACCACGGCGCTTCGGATGAAAAACAACAGCTTTTGTTTTTGTTGCATTAAGAACCAAGGAGATAGCGTCACTCCGTGACTGCAAAGTCACAACTGTGTCATTTATGACCGTTTCTAACGATTGTATGTGACTTTTCCTGAAAAATATACTTGTGTCGTCTGTATATATGATAAAGTTTATTTTTTCTTTAATTCTAGTAATGTTTTTAATTTAAAACAAGAATAATAACGGGCACAAAATATTTCCCTGTGGTACGCCTGCGGGGAGTGTTTCGAGAGATGAGACAGGTTTCCATACACTTAAGCATTGTAAACGATATTCTAAATATGATTTGAGTAAAGACAGGGATGTCCATCTAATGTCATACCGTTCTAGTTTATCCAGTTAAGTTTTTCGCAGCGTAGCGAAAGGTCAATTCAGTACCTTTGAGTAATCGCCATTACCCAACAGCTGTTTACTGCTTATTTGTTTACTGCTGATCTGTTTACTGACGTGTCAGTGCAGTGAATTCTTCGCATACTCACAGTGTGACAAGCTGAATGGTGTTGACTTGTGCGGACGACTTGACCTCGCACGTCCCCACCCAGGACTTCATCTTGGCCCGTTCCACGACTGCACAAGTGGGGAAACAATCACTTTGGCGTGCTGCACGGATTTTGCTGCTTTCCTGCGTCGACCCTCGCGCGGCTCATTTTTTAACACGAATGCGTTTTATTCCGGGATTCACGAAGATTTCACATACGTCACATCCGTCCCAACGAAGCCAGTACAACGAAGCAAGCGGCCTGTAAAGGGTGCACCCCTGCACACAGGGTCTTCTTGCGGGGAGGCAACCTTTAGTACTAAAGAGTACGTTGTACTTCGGGTAGCTCGTTTTTGGGTGTTATATTTTAGCACGAAAGTGTTTTATGCCGGGATACACCAAGATTTCACTGACGTCATATCCGTGACGGACATTACGCCAGTACGCCTTCACCGAAGCGACCCGCCATCAGGGAGTTGCTCGCCAAGCACACCCACACGACAGTCGCCGACCCGCAAATCATGTTCAGCTGCAGATTTCGCTGGACATTTCACTTTCGTGCTTTACCGATTCCTATGACAGAGGAATCAACCACAGTTTTTTTACGGTAAACAGACGTGACTCACAGATAATTCGACGGCTCTGGAAATAAATACAATTGAAGGTAACGGAAAGTTCCCTTCAAAGCACTTCAATGGCAACGTTGTGCTGATACACGTGTAGTACGTATTGGTCAAGTGTCTTATGAAACTCTATTTTGAAATGTAAAACCGCAGTCACTGACCAAGTCAGAACTCACATGTTCGACGTTTTGTATACGTATACTTGCATAGTCCTTGCGCGCTTCCGTTACCAACGTGAAAAAATCAGAATCACCACGTATTTCTCCTTCTCAATTATCTCTACACTGTGAATGGAAAAAGCGTAGTTACTATTCAAAATGTGGGCCTCTAGCAGAGCGCGTTTTTGCACCCTTCGTACCATTCGGAAAAGCTACAACACCAGCTGTGCAGAATAAGTTGCATTCCGAGCATATGCAGTTACGTCAACAGAATGCAATGCGAAGCACGATTTAACTCTCGCACTGACTAAGCGAAGAGCCTTCGCGTAATGCCCGCAATAGAACGCCGGATGCAGTATCCAACGCTGAGCATTGATCCGCGTGTCTCGAGGGGCACTGTACCATGTCGGCCGAGCTTTTCCAGGTCCTGCTTCTCGCAGTGAGACGGGAGACAGACACCAATGCGGATAGGGAAGTACTTGATCCACTTGCCGTAGTTGTAGACCCAGTGCATGAACTGTAAGAATTGAGAAGACACAAAACGAGCGCTTGTTCAGTCGAATGATCGACGCTTTCTCTCCCTCCGTCATTTAATTCCGAGTGCCTACGCCGAGTTTGTTCGTGAGTGACCCAGTACGGAAAGAGATGCAAGCCCAACAAGTTTTCTAGCTAACACCTCTACTAAGCATTTCCACACGCAAGCCTCCAAGTTGATGAAAACCTGCCTGCATGTTCATCACTGGTAGAAGAGCAAAACAACGCTAAAGGCAGTACAAAAGGGGAGACTGGACACATGCAGCGCTGACTGCCAACTAAACTTTGGACATAATGTACAAGGAGATTAGGTATCTCACTTCATAATCACTAGTCCTGGTATATCAATTTTTGTATATGTTCTTTCTGAAAAACGTGTCTAAAAACCCCCTATCTTTTCAATAAAACTTTAGTTGGCAGTCCGCCCTTTTGTCCTGTCTTTAACTCTGTTTTTCTCTTTTAGCATTGTGTACCAACTGGCCCGCGTTACGCCTCTTTTACTGTTCATCACTGGTAGGCCAATCTGCACAATGCCAGTGGCCAAGTTTGGAAAAGAGCCGAAGCAGGCGTATAGAGTCGAGGTCTAAGTAACCGCGTGGCCGGGTTAATACCGTGGGTGTAAGCTGTCGAACTGTATTTACCCGTACACATAGTGGTACTGCCCGTCTGGCTCAAATTTAGATGCCCTTTTGCGCCCAGTGTCAGTGAACTTGTACAACGGCGTGTATTGTGGGAAGGTGGGAAGGTCATGTGAGGTGGGAAGGTCATGTTGTACGTTGGGTATCACAAAACGCTTTGCAGAAAACTCCAGTTTACAGAGCGCTTTTGCGGCAAAGTGACCGCACATTCCCTCGCAGGAGCCGAATTGCCGAACATATTTGCCGGCATTGTGGGCGCCGCCGTGCTCCTGGACACCGAGAGGAGCAGAAGCGGGTCGAAGCACTGCGCAAAGCGTCCTGGCTCCCTGGTGATGGCTTCCTTGCTGGATGAGGCAGTGGCGGGAATGCCAAACTCGTTATGGCGTGCGCTGAAATCCCACGTACTCTCCAGTGTCCCTTTTCCTTTGCATATTAGAGACAAAGCTCTGCTGCGCTCGATCTTTCAAGGTCATTCACCATGCCGCAAGTGACCTTCAGCCTTCAGTGCGCAAGCTGAGCCTCTGCTTCTCATCGCTTAGCGTGCTGGGAGCCTCGCCCCTGCGATACCACCTGACTAGGCGAGGATGCAACGGATGCTTCACCGGCGCTTGGCCCCCCAGTCTCACCATCGATGGTGCGCCGGCTCGGCTGTCTGTGTGCGTGCGTTTCTGCAAGCGAAAGGATGGCTCCAATCATCCAGTAGATACAACTAGACGGCAGGCTGCGAATTATCAAGCAAAGACAAACTTTCCCCAAGCACTGTGCGCATAGCCTTGGCTTTTGCTCGTGATAACTAGCCATTTTTGACTGAGAGCATTGGCCAGTCGCCCTTTTTGGGTCTTGATTTAGGCATCATGTTAGGTAGTCCTAACATTAAGTCTAATAAGTGCCAATCAAAATCGTACGTCAAGCTCCGGGGACTGCCTGGCGACGTTATACCTCGAATAATAACGTTAGACCAAACATCACGTCTGCGCATCCCTTGCCGATGCGGCGCCATGGAGCGGCGTCATCATACGCCTCAAGCAAAGTGAAACTGAGTGTACGTCAGGCTCGGTTACCGTTCGAAGACGTTAGACCTAGAAACGTAGCGTTAGGCCTAATGTCACGCCGGCGTACACACGCGTCCTCCCCTCCACTGCGCCGCCAATCAATTCGGCTGGCTCCTTACAGCTATGACGCCGTTGCCGCGGAGCCAGTGGTGTGGCTAGAAATATTTTTCGTTGGGTGTTACACGCCGCCGACAAAGAAACTAAAAAGGTATTTCATTTTATATTTCTTATTTTTCTTATTTTGTTTTACATAGTAACATACCGATGCAGAGTGTGAACATCGTGGACGGAAAAAGGGCGAAATTCGAAGGGGACGGAGAGGGGAATGCACCGCTCCAAAAATTGCGGGGAAGTTCTGACACGGAAACACCCTGGCTACGAAATGCACCTATGTGGAGTCATCATTTTTTCACTGTTTCTCTGGTGCAAACACCGCCGCCTGCTTTCTCACTCAAGGGGTAGAGTAACGCTATCACATTAAAACACACAGTAGCCCCCGCGAGGCGGTCTATGCCCTAACCCACAGTCATGCACTCTAATGGCTCAACACAGCTAGCAAACTTTCCAACAGTGGGCCCACTAGCGGGTGCAACGTACCGAACCCGGGTCTTTGATGAGCTGCGAGGAGTTCTTGAAAGGTCTTGGCAGACCCGGAAACTGGATGTTCAGCGTGCAGTACTTTCCCACGATTGGATCGCCGTCTCCGTCGTCGTTGTACACCGAAAGGCACTGGTCGAAAGATCCTAGCGTCGCCAAAGCACCCGTCATGACGCCCATGGGCACCTTACCGCTGGAGTCGGCCACTGCAAGAGCGAAAAATGTTTGAGACACGGGGAACTCTCAATAAAAATACTGGGAAAGCAACTTCTTGTGAGTGGAAAAAACGTAAATTTACATTTCTGTCATTTCATGTGCTTCACTTCTATGCCGTACTACACAAATTTTGCTGCATCGATGGTATTGGCACGACTACGCGAGATTGATTAGACCTCCGCATAAAATCGTGGTGATGCCCTCCGTGAAGGCATCATCATTATTATCATCATCAGATTTGTGGCCTCAAACGACAGAATACGTGGCATTGAAAGGTTCAGCTCCTTAATCGGTTAATCGGCTAACCGGTTAATCGGCTCCGACCGAACAATCGTCAATATGGCTGTCGTTTCCGTCGCAATCGTGGACGCAAGATATTAGCCGAAAAGCAACATTTCTTCTTTCATGATTATCGCTGTTGTCATCGCCAATGCGTGGAGTGAAAAACTGAAACGATCATCGTAGTTTCATCACCGTCTTCGTTTACGCAGGGGGAGAGAGAGAAATAAACATTTAATGGAGCAGTCGGTGCTTAAGATGTCATTCGGTGGGGTAGGTTGCCTCACTTCAGGAAACCTTGAGCCTTTTCTACGGTCCTTGCACGGTTTACCAGATATATGTGGTCAACGTGTACAGAGTTGGTCAGCAGGTCTCATCGGGAGAAGGGGGGGGGGGGGGGGGGTTAAGGGTGAGATAGGGGGTTTTGGAAGGCCCACACCATGCGGAAAATGGTGTGGGCCTTCCGGAAAGAGGAAAGCAGTGGCAGTTGAAAAAATATAGGGTAAATGAAATCAGCGTAGTATGGGTGCATTGCAGTAGGTTTGTAAGCGACGCCAGATAAATTCTTCCTTTTTTGTTATTCGAGGGTGGGTTGGAGGCAAAGTAAGGTGATAATTTTGGCGCTGACAGTCGGCGCATCCACAGAGACATGGAGGAAAGAATACTCAGGAGAAGTGCCTAGCATCCCCGGCGCATCGTAGCAAGTGTGGAGGAAGTTGCGTCATTTATGACTCCTACGATTGCTTTGTCGGTACGGCTGACTACCTACAGATATCGCTGCATCCGCTGGTTCCTTTTACGTTTTCGGGCCCTATCAGCTGTTATCTGAACGGAAGTAGCAGCGGAAAAAGTGAGTATGCCTGGTTTACGGAAGATTTCTCTGGGTCCGCCAGTTTCTTCACCGTTCGTGCGGACCGGCGTGCCCGATCAGCGGCTGTTGGAGCGGAAGTATAGTGGCGGAGAAGGCGAGGCGCAGCATATGAGAATGGTAAAGGGTAGTAGGGTCTGTGGACATCGTAAGATGGCGAAGCCCGGCCTCACAGAAGGGGACGCCTACGCTGAGTATTCTTACCTCCAAGAATAAAGAGGGCAGCAATTATTATTGCATGTTTAGAAAGCCGGACACACTGAAAAACTGAAATGTGTAACATCGTATGGTCGGTATTGGCAGCGAGGCCCACCACTGGAGAGGCCGGCGCTGCGATCGTTTCGACGTCACTTGTAGGATCACCGTTCCTATCTTGCTGCGTAGTTGGCTTGCAGCGCGTGACACTTCGTTTATAAAGCGCGTTCTAAAAGTTTTTACGCGTTAATTTGCGTCGTTTGAAGTTAATACTCAGTGCGTCAAGAACAGTTTGACATCATGGGGACTTTATAACCGTATCAATTGTGGTACATTATCCGCAAACAACTTGAGCGTGGACGTATGCGACCGAAGCGTAAGCCGCGGCTAGTTTCCCCGATCAACAATGTGGACTACGACGATCGCCGAGTTAAGTTTCTAGATTTCCCTTGTTTGCGAGAAATATATAGAGCAGGAAATTATGAAGCATTTACTGCTCGCAGAGACGCTCCGCACATGCATCCGCCGTGCCTGCCTGCAAGGCCGACGGAGAGGCTCGAACCGACGCATGTCGCGGCAGCAAGAACTTGTCACCGCTTTTTAAAATCACACAAGTCGTGGAAAAGAAGTTCCAGATTGGTGAAAGCGGATGTTAGCGTGGTGAAAAATTGTGCTAGGTAGTGACATCAGCTGCGGTTTTCAAAGCAATGCTTAAATATCTGCCGCGACTTGTCCCGGCACCGCCGGTCCGTTCACGCGCGGTGTCACGCCGGTGTGCGAGTGGCCGAAGGGTGGCGATACCTGCGTGCTAGAATCGGCCGAGGCCGTGGCGGCATTGGCATTTTGATCATCGATCGCTTAAACGGCAATAACCGCGGATACCGAGGTCCACATACGAGAAGGGGGCTGACACTGCGATGAAAAATTATGTTAGTGAGTGTAATTCGCAACTGTAACGATAGCGGCAATGAAATATCTGCCGCGGCGCTAAGCCTAAAGTTCCCAACCTCCGATTGCGTGCATCCGAAGCCAGCTGCGAGCTGTTGAAGAAGACCCTCTCGTCGCGCGCGCGCGTGTTGCGTTTGGGTTCCTTTAACTTCTTGGGGGCCCCCAACGCTCCGTTCTCCTATTCTAAGGCCACCCATTACCCCAAATCATTAACGACGTGTTTCGCCTCGTACACAGCCTCGCCTTCTGTGAGCAGTCGTGAGTTTCGAAATTGATGCTAGAGAAAGGCCGGCTCACTGTGAACAGACAAAAGCCCACGTTGCAATTATAAATTCCCACACCAAGGTCCTAATGAAAACTAAATATAACCATGTCCAAACCCGCTCGAAGGCGTTGAAAGCTCACGTTCATACTATTCATACATTGCGGACAAGTTGTCGCGAAAAGTAAACAAATCAGCCGTGCAGAGTACAGGCTACGGCAGTGATCGTAATCAAAGCCGGGAATTGTAAGGGGAAATAGGCACTGCTTAAGCCATACTGCAGATCATTTTTTTTAAACGCGCGCGCCCGTTGACATTCGGGTCCATCGCTTAGGTGGAGTGACACCATACATGAGCTATTGCCGTTCTTAACTTGCTCCCGAGTATAGTAAACGGGGTTGCAAAGAGTGATGAAGGAATTGGTAGGAGCGCGCACCAGACATGCGGCAGAAAAGGTCGTACACTATTTGCCAACATTCACACTGTTGTGCCAGAGCGCCTGGCCCAAAGGCGTTGCACGAGGCGACGCGCCGACAGCGAGGCTGAGTCACGCCTCTCCCTCTCGAAACGCTGCGGCGCGGCCGACTCCTGCATCTCGAAACGCTGCGGCGCGGCCGAATCCCTCAGCGGAGAACGACCCAAACAAGGGCATGTCGCTACGCCCGGAGGCGAGGTCACGGAGACGGCGGCGGCATCGCTCTCCCTTTCCCCATTGGCGACGCAGCTGACTCACCGCTTCGCTACCATTCGTCGGAATTCAAACTTCAGGCAGCGAGAGCCCTGATTGGAGCTTTTCGAACTTCTTGGGGCCACAACGAACTTCCCGGGCTATAAAAGAAGTCCGGAGGCTCTCATCGTCGGCATTCCTCGGCGGCTTCTCTCCGGCACCACTCTCTTCAGAGGCACCGAGTGAAAGGGTGCTGTCGCCTTTGTGCGAGTTATGTAACGATTGCTTACCCTGTACATACTGTATATAAATGTTACTTCAACTTTTCGTCGGCTCGAGAACTTCTTCGCTCGGCTCTGCGCCGCGTCGATAGCGGACGGAGCAAGGCAACATCGCTACACCGGTGACTGCGCTCGGGTGGCCAGTCGCAACAGCGGAGACAGCGTCGGGATGGCTGATTCCCAACCTCGGTGACGAGCAGGAAGGCGAGTCACAACCTTGGCGACCGCCCTGGGATCGTCTTTCCCAACAGTGGTGGCAGCCCTGGGATAGTCAGTCCCAACAACACGCCGAGGTGCATGCTGGGCTGCAGTGACATGTAGCTAGACACAGAAAAAGCGTTTGACTGCATGGCTCACAAACTCAATTTACAGCGAAAGCTCTACTACGACATGGCTCGCAAGGTCATTCATCGCGTCGCTAGAGTGCAGGTGGGACCTATGTATGACCTATGTGCTTAGTATGACCTATGTATAACCTATGTGCCTAGTCTTTGCAAAATAAAGCCAAACAGGAATTTCACTCTTGCTAACTAGGCCTACAAGTGTTAAACATGACCTATTTTTTGTGATCGAAGTTCTTAAGACGTTCAGTGCCAGGGGTGCCACCTGAGCTCACTATCTATTTTTAAATTTATATTGAAGCCTTGTGTTAGTAAATCAACCGAGACGGAGCTATTAATGGGTAGAAACAGCAAGCTGCACATGATAAACTTCTGGCGCATGCTGTGACTGTTTCTCGCACCACAAAAAGAGCATTTTATTGGAAATACGAAATGCCAAGCGCTGCGGGGACGCTATGTTGCTACGACGTTCCCGAAGCACCTGACGGTTTGTATGACCAATAAAAGGCTCTTTCAATTAAGAAAAGTGTATCAGGCTTTCGCATGAGGCTTCGTTACCAAAACCAAGGACTTTAGAAAAATTTGAGTTGGGAAACAAGACCTGTAGAGTACTTAGGTACGCCTATGGAATACTATCGCAATAATCAGTCCTAGTGGCGTGGACCAGTAAATGATTGGAACGAAAAGGCGGAAAAATACAGCGGGCCGGGTTGTCTGTATTCGTGATCGCCACTGTATGTAATCTATTGTATGTTTAAAGGAGCCATGAAGACAAAATACAAGTTTGGTTCATTAGAAAGGCTGCTTTGTCCTGATAAAAATGATACCGATTTCATCGCAAACTTCGAAAAAATAACGGCGATATTAAAGGAAACGTGTGGAGCTGTGGCGACTCGCTAGCCAGTTTCCGGCCACTTTTCTATGACGTCACGGAATCTTGTTCGGGCGATTGACGGCGGCCGAACTAATCAATCGCCAGGACACATGACTGAACGATTGTAATGGGGCCGCTAGTTCCGTTTGATCGAATCGATTGAATGCTAACGTGCACCTCACCCACTGAAAATTGTGTTTTTAGTGCTGGCCCATATGACGTCACTCGCGCCGATAACACGTCACTGTGGCGCGAAATTTGAAAGTTCTTAAGTATTTCTTGCGTTTTTATCGGTTAAAAAACGTCTTCCGCGGCCAGAATGGAGCTCAGTGAGGAACTGAAGCCTAACTCTTTAAAGTTAAACAAAGTTGTATTTACTCTTCATGGACCCTTTAAAGATTTGGTTCCTAATGCATATTGCTCGTAAATTTTAAAGTACAGAAGCTTCGCAGATGTTTGTTGTTTTACAGCAAAGCTGCCTATAGCTAGGGTCAAGCAGATCGTCTCCGGCAACAGATTTTGATTGATTGATTGATTGATTGATTGATTGATTGATTGATTGATTGATTGATTGATTGATTGATTGATTGATTGATTGATTGATTGATTGATTGTAGGGTTTAACACGCCGAGGCGACGCAGGTGATGAGGCACGCCGTATAGAGGGCTCCGGATTAATTTTGACCACCTGGGGATCTTTAACGTGCTCCGAATTCTCGTACACAGGGGCGCTTTTGCTTTTCGCCTACATCCTAAAAGCGGCCGCCGCGGCCGGGAATCTAACCCGCATCCTCGTGCTCAGCAGCACAATGGCCTAACCACTGAGCCAGCCCGGTGGGTTCCGGCAACGGAGCGATGTATATAGACAAGAATCACACGCGAGTGCGGCGGCACGTTTCAGCGCTCGCTCAAATCCGCGCGATCGTAAAACTGTGCGCCACAACTTCAATGTATAAAAAAACTTTTCAAAAATAAAAATAAAGTCCCAGGGCCTTCATATTTTAATATGGCAGCTTATAATTGCCGTATAAAAATATATTCTTGTTTAGAAATGAAGCCTGCCTAAAAAAGATCGTTGTAGGCTCGGTTTTCGTAAGATGGCTTTCCCACATGGAAATGTCGCACAGTGAAGCACGTCCTTCTTCGGAGGGAGTATGGCTACAAAAAGTGGGCCTAACTCTTGTTTTATTGAAGCTATCCCGAAACAAATTATATCACAATTAGCCACTAAGACGACTCTAACATTACGCCAAGTTTTATTTACTCCTCAAAATTACGGGTTTTTTTGTTATTTTTTATTTATTTTATTTTATTTTATTATTTTATTTACTTCTCAATTCTCAAAATACATCGGCTTCTACGGGAGGGAGACGGACAGCCCCATGTTTTACGCTGGAATAAAACTCTACTTCGCCAAAGTTTCATTCAGGTAATCAAGCAGAAGGTATGCTCAATCGCACATTACAAACAAACGTGTTTTGCTTCGCGCACCCTTGCACTACGACCCGGTCGAAGCATTTTGTCACTCACTCACGTTGTCACTCACATTTAGGGACTCACTCATATTGTCACTCACTCACACAGCATAATTGTCACTCACTCATATCGTCACTCACGTTGAGGCTAGGCACCACAGCTTTGCTGCTCATCTTTCTTTACGAAGTGGACAAACACTAGTTGTTTTTTTTTTTTTTTTTTTTTTGGGGGGGGGGGGGGCTTCAACATGGGAAAAGTGTAGCGGCACAAATTTTTTCAGGTGGTGCCGCGATGGTGAAGTGGGGCTTGTACGTACGACAGTTTGTTGAACGCCTTCTGTCCTTGTGTGATACGTGTGGCCATTTTTTGTGCACGGGGAATAAAGTTCGTCAGGCGCGCACTTTTAGTGAACTTGAGGTATCTGCGGCTAGTATGATGGGTGGTGGGTATTTAAAAGATGTTGTTGTGTGTCTTAAATTTCTAATTGCATGTTTTTTTTTTTTTTTACTAAGTGAGTTACGTCCCAACGTAGGATGTCTGTGACGCTGTCTTTCCAACACCATTGTACAGAGCCCGGTACTTTGCAGGCCCTGAACCAGACGGTTCAAAACGTGTGAAACGAATT
>JABSTR010002873.1:0-58256 GCA_013339765.2 Haemaphysalis longicornis | reverse complement strand
TTAAAAGAGCTAGCACTTGGTAACTCACTCCCCTCCGTGTCAGCCGTGAAAGACGTCTGTCTTACCGAAAGAAAAAAACGCGAGTAATATGAACAAATGTTTGAATTTCGCGCCATAGTGACGTAATATAGACTAGTACCAAAACACAGTTATCAGTGGGTTAACTGCACGTTAGCATTGAAGTGATGCGATTAAATGAAACTAAAGGTTCCACTACAATCGCCCATGTTACTTGGCAGCGGCCTGGGCCGAGGGTACTCAATCGAACAACGGAGATTCTGTGACATAATGGAGAAATGGCCGCGTAACCGCTCCTTTCTTTGCAAATGCCGACGAAAGACGAAAGTCGATTCACGCCCCTGGCAAATAAACGCTCCCTTCTCTTTCCCGCTCACCTCTCATGCTGTTCCTCTCCCGGCTCGTTCCTTCCAAGACAGCACGCTAGAGGTTTGCTCAAGACAATTTAAATTCACCGCATTCTGCTGCTCCAAGTCGGGTGCCTCGATGCCAGTGCTGCCGTATAGCGGAGAGGTGCGTGAATCGAGTCAGCCTACTATAACGTTTATAGAACCAAGCTGCCCGACTCAAAGAGCGTTTCTAGCGGAACGTGGAACCTATCTAGTGGAACCCTCCGTTGAGGTTGCCGTTTGATTTCGTAAATGCCGCCACGAGCTATAGTAGCGCGGGCAACAGGAGGCGACGGTTTACTGCAGTTGATGTAGTATTTTATATGGTACCGCAAATACCAAGCATCCATGAATTTTAATAAAGGAACACTGCAAATAGCATTTACGTGTTGGTTTTCTGCCTTAAATTTCCGTAATGGTTTGTTGTTCAACAATGTTGACAAGTATGAGGATTTCTTCCGGACTTAGACGTTTAGATTGGGCTTTGGGTATGTAATACTATTGCGCAGCTTCTGTTTCACTTCGGATGGGTGGCTAAATAGTCACAGACAGACAGACAGACAGACAGACAGACAGACAGACAGACAGACAGACAGACAGACAGACAGACAGACAGACAGACAGACAGACAGACCAAAAATTCTGCGCTTAAGTAGCCCAAGACACACTGTTGTCTTTAAAATTTCCTGAAAGTGGCTGACAGTTGCCACTTCTTCATCTGCTTTGCCTCGTGTTTCGATAATTTATTTGAGTTTGCGATGAAAATTGGTATCATAGTTGTTGTGACAAAGTGGATTTTTCAGTAAGCAAACGTATCGTGTCTTCATCTTCCATTCATTCAATCACGTGCACACTTGTTGCGACTGATTGTTTCTTTTTTTTTTTTTATTGCGCCATTTTGCCACAGGGCATAGATAACAGGAAAACAATAGACAAAACAGGACAGGGGAACGACAAAAGAAGGAAAGCAAAAAAAAAAGGAAAGAAAGAAAGACACACAGTGTGAGGCGGGCGCACTACAGGAAACTATAGAGTCAGTTTCGGAAATAAATTCCAACAGTTTCTTGTAAAGTGGGCCGTGCGCCCACCGATGAATATCTGGAGGTCGCCCTGGGCGATGTCCTGTGGGCCCCATGTGTCGAGCTCGGGTTGATTGAAGGCCCTGGACACGTCCCTAGCAATGTTTCCAATGTCGCTTCAGCAAACAGGGGCAGGGCAGTAGGGGCAGGTCGGGGAAGGGATCTGCAAGACTAGAAGTCCACGTTGCTCGCACAGCAGGCGTCAGTGCGACGCCCAGGCGGATTCTTCGAAGCACGACCTCTTCACGACGGGTTAAGCCGCCAGGAAGGTCAGACCCACGCGGGAGGGAGAAGGGCACGCGTGGAGCGCCGAAGAATATCTTTCTTGATGAGTAGGGGTGTCTTCCAGTGAGAGCTGCAGAAACTGGAGTGGGTACAACACTTGCTGCGGGTCGGAGCGGCCGAGTCGGCGAGGGCGTGCGTGGTCGTGCTCCGGCGGGTCCAGAGGACGCGAACAGGGCACGGAATGATTGAGTATCTGGTGCCACCTCGCATGTAATGCCCAGTGTACTGTTGACGCGCCGGAGCTCTCGAGCAGCCTGAGTGGAATCGGTGTATAACATCAAGCGCGGTGTGTGGGCAGCGCCGAGCTCAGAAGCTAAAGCACACAGGCCATCTCGAATGGCAACCAGCTCCGCACAACAGAGAAGGAAGTGGCGCCTCTGTGAAATACGAGCATGTCTGGTTGATGGATGGCATAGTGGGGCAGACAAGGCTTGTGTGGAGGATGCCATCGGCTACCCCTGCGTCCACATGCGCTTGAAGGCCCTCTGGCGAGTCAAAAGGGAGCGGTGGGTTGGCCTGCTTCTCTTGGGGGTGAATGCTTTTTATGCACCCTAGAGGCCGGTTGTCCGTAGCTTGAGGTCGCTGCCATGGAGGGGGCTCCGCTAAGCGAGGTAGCAGAGGCGAAGCACGATCGTAGTAGTGTGCAAGTGCTGCCGCGGCGGGAATCGATTGAATTTTTAAACGACGAGCCGATCGACGCTGATGTACGATTTCATCCAGCGTGTTCAGTTGCGCTTCGGCTTGAAGTGTCGGTATAGAGGTCATGCGAGGGAGTCCGGTGATAACTCGCATTGCTTCTCTATTTGCAGTTTCTAAGCGATCCCAGTCGCGCAAGGTAAGGTGTTGGAACTGGGCTTGGTAAACGAGTCGAGGCTGGAATATAGCACGCACTAGCTTACGCATGACTCGAGAGCAGGCACCCCCTGACTTCTGGCCGATACGGCGGAACAAGTGTAACATTCTGGTGGCCTTTTGTCGGGTGGAGCGGACCCATGAGGATGCCGACCCAGCTGCACTGATTTCCAGTCCCAGTATACGCATATGATCAGTGGCGGCAAGGGGTTCACCATTCAAGAACAGGGATATCGGTGTCTGCAACAGCCGTTCTCGACCCTTACGATTTGTGACAGACATGTAAGTGGTTTTTTGCGGAGACAGCTTCAGGCCAATAAGCGAACACCACTGTGAGGTAATGTCCACGGCAGCCTGTAGACCTGCTTCTTGACGAGACAACTTGTCGTGCACCGACCACACAGTGATATCGTCCGCATAGACGAGGAAAAACGTGTCCGGTATGCTATCCAGCTGCCACGCCAAGGGTAATAGGGCCACGTTGAACAGCACAGGAGACAATACGGAGCCCTGAGGCACGCCTCGCTCCGAAACAAAGTGTCCCACGCGTTCCTTGCCTATGCGGATAGAGAACGAGCGGTTGTGAAGGAAGGACTTGACAAATGGCATACTGCTGGCGGAAGGCGGAGTCTCTGCAGTATACTGATTATAGCATAGTGGCTCACGTTGTCATACGCCTTTCAACGTCCCATGCCAAGATTCGTACGGATCTTACGTGACCTGCCACCTAAAAGCACCATAGATGACATATGTCGCAGGCCATCTTCTGTTCCCAGGTGAGGACGAAACCCAATCTGAGCTGAGGTATACCATCCGTATCGTTCGAGCCACCAGGAAAGGCGCGTGGCGAGCATCCGTTCCAGTAGCTTGCACAGGGTGGATGTCAGTGCGATAGGACGGAGGTTACTCAACTGGTCTGGGGCTTCCCAGGTTTCGGGATAGGGTACCACTTCGGCATGTTTCAAGGTAAGTGGAATGTTCGCCGGAAGCCAGACACGTGTTGAGCCAGTCCAGTAACCACTGCAGACCGGGACCGTCCATGTTCTTAAACACTTCATATGTTACACCATTTGGGCCCGGCGCTGTGCGCAGTTTAGCCTTATCAATAGCTGCAAGGAACTCAGCCATGGTAAATGGAGCCTGTATCCCGTCAAGATCTTCCTGGCTTGGGAGCGACCCAGCCTCCGGTGGAAGAGTAGGTAGGCTGACAAATGCTGGTGGAGCTTGGTCGTACTTCGGGAAGAACTGCTTGGCCACATCTGGAGCAAATTGGCTCGGAGTGCGTCCAGAGGCAAGGCAGGCCGTGGCTGCCGGGTCTTGGGGGCGGCCACCACGCTCCATACGAAGAAAAGTGCGCCAGACAGACGCGCTGGTAGAAGATGGGCCTAGTGAGGCACACCAGTCCAACCACCGTTGACGGGATAGCGATTTTTCATGACGGCGCGCGGCTGCAGTGAGGCGGTGCAACGAAGTCCGTAATTCCGGATTTGTGGGCTGTTTATTGGCCGCCAGTTCTGCTCTGCGTCGAGCTGCCCACAGGTTTAGAAGATGGAGGTCTGGTGCAGGCTTGTTCTCTTCTACCCAGGAAGTGCGCGTGGCATCCCGAAGGGCGGTACATAGCACACGCAGCGGATCCGAGGTTTCTTCACAGACGGACGTGTTCAGGCCCTTCCGAAACAAGTCCCAGTCTGTGACAAAGCACTGGCGTCTGTTTGAGCGCTTTATATCCGGAGCTAAACCGAGGCGAATGGGATAGTGGTCACTTCCCCAGCAGTCCGGTTCCCGGTCCCAAGACACTGTCCGCGCTCCAAGCCACCACGAAAGGTCGGGGGAGTATGGAGGGCTGCGCGGATGCTCCTGTCGACGGGTTGGGGTGTCCACAGGATTGAGGAGAGCGAAATGCGCATCCGTGAACGCGTCCAACACTATCGCTCCTCGGGCACTAGAGTACGGATATCCCCATGTGGGATGCGGTGCATTGAAATCTCCGCCGACCAGCACAGTGCACCCTGGGTGCGCGCGGAGGAGATGCTGAATCCACCCTAGTCGCAACGCAGGAGAACTCCCGCTGTGCGGGCGCACGTAGCAGGACACTAGTATTACCTTAGTGTGAGGAAGGCTCACTAACACGGCCACTACTTCCTGCCAGTCATTGCACCACGGTTCTAGGTTAACCTGAGTCTGCGGGTAACAGTTGGCGACATAGACTGCGGCTTTGCCGGGTGGGTCAGACACAGCACTGCACCGACGATCCAAAATACTAGGTGAAGCATAGGCGTTGAATCCAGGCAAATTAGGAAGTGAATTAGTTTCTTGTAGGAGCAAGGCCCAGGCAGGGAGTCTTCCGATAAGTATACGGTAGCGAAGCTCCCCCACCTTGCTTGCCAGTCCTCTGCAGTTCCACTGCATCACACACTTGTAGTCCCTCGGAATCATTGCATCGATGGAAGGTGTGCCAGCAAAACCGATGACAGATGTTGCAGTTGCTGCGCCACGAAATTGAGGAGTTCCATCGGAGATAGCTTGGCAGATGGCGGTGGCGCAAGTGAGGCAGGCGTAGCAGCAGCAAAAGAGCGATTATCAGCGGTCGCTGACCGTCAGACAAGCGGGTGAGCAAGTTCTCCGCTGGCGAGACGTCGTACTTCCTCCTGAAGCGTACTGAGACGCTTTTCGACTTCTGCCAGCTCCCCAGAAGCTTGCATTGCTGGCTCATGCAGGTGTCCTTACGATTACGGCATGTCTTGCCCCGCCCTTGAGTGGCTTCCTTATACGTAAGGGTTGGCCCTCCGTGGCTCAGTCTCCAGGCTTAACGGAGGGAACGTCTCCTCATCGGTGGGTGTCAAAAACCGGCGCTATCGGTTAGCACGTCGCAACCCCACCAATCGGACGCGTCTTGCTGTCTCGATTTGCGGGGTCGCGAGTATTCTGGCGACGAGCAGCTTTCATTAGCCTTGCGCTTAACGGGGCACTCCTTGGACGTAACATCGTGGGTCGTCCTTGTTTGCATATGCCACATTTATATTTAACAGCTTCTTGCGAGTTTTCCGTTTCTTGTTCAGGCTGCGGGCATGAGGAACGCATATTGCCGGGCCGAAAACACCGGTAGCAATAGACCTCGCCTGACTTGTACGGGCGGAATCGCAGGATACCACATAATATTTGATGCGAGCTGGGCAGAAACCGGGCCGCTGAAGGGTGACTAGGCATGTTCGGCCGCGACCCATGTATCGGGCTTGCAAGGATCTTGTGGGACGTACATGTGAGCGTAGCCGCAAGAGGTTTCCGGTGACTCGTCGGGGTCGACGCCGAAGACGACATACCTGCGAAGGTCGGAGCCCGAAATCAGGTACGCTTGAAACCCCCAGCTGCAGTACGGGCGGGCAGGGGGATCTCTTTCAGGCCGCAAAGACGGTCACATCTGCTAGCGAACGCACCCACACGGAGATGTGTTGGTGGGACGGTGAATGGCGAAACCTTGAACGCCGTGGTTTGGAGGCAGGAAGTCCAGGGTGGCTTGAAGGGACCCTGTTTGGGCAGAGTCCTCACGTTGAAGTGCCTCCCGTGGTTTATCGCCACTTCGTACAGGCGGCGATACCCCGGGGCGCCACCGCAGGCACTGCAGATGCACTGTCACGTTTACGCACAAATGTGTCCTGAGTCGACGTAGCAGGCACTCCCAATGGTTGCTCACATGCTCGCCTCTTAGAGCCACTCGGACCACCATTACCCGTTACGGTAGTTGGTTGTTCCTCCATCGGATCCGGCGCAGCAAGATGTCGAACGGCGGTAGTTTCAGTCTCCATGCTGTCGCGCTGCAGCGTCGCGTCCATGCAGAGTGAGCGTAGCCCTGGTGTTGCCATAGCAACCGCGGCGCGCCTAGCTCTGGGGCCGGCGGTGCCGGCGGACGCTAGGCCTACTCGGCGACGATGGGGCAACGCTGGCCCGAGGGCCGCATCAGCGCCTCGGGCGTCGTCACTGACGGGTCGGTGAGGGGCCAGGGGTCTTTGGAGAGGATCACAGCAAGCTGGGCAGCAGTTCCAAGGCTGATACACGTAAAATCACCAAAACCGAAGGAGCGAAGAGCGACGACGTGTCACACCCTTGGCTTGGCTTGGCTTGCTTTTCGATTGTTTCTCTTGTTTAACAAAAGCAAGCCTTATATAGCTGTGTAGTATGCCTAGTGTGAGCTTATTTCCACGAGCTTAATCTTACACCGAGGCGTTTTTTAGTCAAGGAAATGAGTACGCATAGACAAGTAGAGCACAGTCAGACGAAGGAACCACTGTAGTTACCCAAACCTCCAAAAGGTTTGTGGAGTCACTAGCAGCAGCGGCATGGGTTACGCAGCCGGGGCCTCGTTAGCAGCACCGATCTGGCGAGTGCCGGCAGTGTCATGTAACCGCGAAGCTGTTCATGGTGGAGGCTTTCATGGAACAAATTGTGGCAACGCAAACGCAGCAATGTGGAGACGGCATAGCCTAGTGAGGGGGTGAGAAAGTGCCAGGCACACATGTAACAAGTGGCAGAGTTTTTGAACGAGACGTTTATATCGGCTAAACATTTCTAAACAACCAAATATGTTGGCTATGATTATACGTGTCGAAATCGTTAGCAAAGAAAAAAAAAACACTAAGCATATTTGAGGCAGGATAGCAATACATAAGTGATACCTGCATTGTTCTTTTAATTAAATGATACGTGGCTTCTTGATTTCTGAGACAGCAAATAAAAAAAGTCCTTTGGACCTCAAAAAACAAAATCCGCACAAAAATACGCCTGCTGAGCTCAAAAAACACTCGTGTTAGTGTTGAAACACTGCCACGCGATCACGGCGGCCCTTCGAGGAAGTGTTACAAGTTGAAAATTAACAAAAGGTTGGAATAGACCGTGCGAGCAGTGGAATACGGCAAAATGGAATTGGCGCGAACGGAAAGCCATGAGCTGGCTTTGAAAAGTTCTATGAAGCTTAGCCTTGCGATCAGGGAACACCAGGCAGCTTCGGCAACCTCAGCAACCAGGTAACATCAGCGTTTGCGACGTTAATTGAGTGCAGCTGGTGTATCTTTTTTAAAGTGCAGTCTTTGTTCGGCTAACCAAACCTAAAAATTTGGTTTTTCAGTGTCCGTCTCTCTGCCTCTTCCACTCGATTCAGCCGGCCAGCCAAAATTCGAAAGAATGCATGGCCAACAAGTCTATTCGCAACTTCTGAAACTAATGGCGCTCATCATGCAAATCAACGTTGCTCTGCAGATGATTAGGCATTTTGGAGGGGAAACATAGATACATAAGTAAAATTATCAGTGTTATATCAATTAAAAATAGGCGTGACAAAGTTTTTCTTCGATAAACGAGGGATTGGTTTAGCAACAGAAAAAAACAAAAACACGGGAGAAATGGTGTCAAATTGATGCGATATTAATGCAAATACTATTTAGAAAAAGATGTCTCCTCCAGCTCTAACAATAACAATGGAAAGTGAAGGTCTTCACAGATGGCGCCAGCAGTGCGAACGCGGGAAGGTTGAATCGTGTCGAGCCAACCTTAATGACTGCATTTATTCCGGTAGGCGCATTCACAAACCGCATTCCGCAGGGGCCGACACGTTACCACGACGCGTGGCGCCATGTACAGTCTTGGTCAAAATTTTGTGGCCCACGGCGACCGTGGCCGGAGGAGGCGCGCAGCAGAGCTGGGGCGCTGCGATTGGCACTGCCGGCTGGTTACGCGGCTAAATAGAGTGAGGGGAACTTTCTCGCTTCCTTTCGTAGCGCGATAAGTGCAGCGAGGCCGGTTTCTCAGAGCAGGCGCACTTCGCTTAAGCGCAGGCACTTTGCGCAGCTCTTGTGGCGCACACACCACAACAGCAAGAGCAAAAGTTCCCCTCGCTCTCTTACGCCGCGCAACCAGGCGACGGCGGCAAGCGCAGCGCACCTACTTGGCCGCGCCCCTGCTCCTGACACGGTCGCCATGGCCCACAAAATTTTGACTGTCTGTACGGGCTCGTTTGAACGTGCACGTGCTTTTTGATATTGTCTTTAAAGGCACTCAGATAGTCTGGTGTTGTGGTACACCAGTTGTACTTTAGTCAAATGATAATTAAGCTAAGAGGCTAGTAAGACCAAAATGGTTTGAGACCTTGTTGGTACCCTGTTTTGTACCGGTGTGCATCACAGCGGGAATGGTTGTCAATGTTTTGTACGCCGAATTCTGGATTACGAGTTTCACTTTGTATAATAAGCGCGAAGATTTGTAAATAGTAATTTATGTATGTTTCTCTATATTTGAATTTAATACCATTGAAGAAAAAAATGTGCTGTGGCATAGTTGTTATGCTTCTGGCTATCAGTCGGATGATCCAAGTTCAAATTCTACAGGAGCCGGTTTTTTCTTTAATTGTATCGCGTGCGGTACCTAGTTATGGCATATTTGGGCATTATAAAGCAATTTCAGGTGGTTTTGTTCTTTAGTCCAGTTCTAGCTGCTGTTTTGCGATTTGTTTTGTACTTTTAAGTGCGTGATTTCATCCTTGTTGAGGTGGAATTTGGTAGAGAATATTTTTTTAACTTGAGTGGTTCGGTCCCTTTAGGTCGTTTTCGAATGCACCGTAGTTAGCATAGCAAATGCTAGCGACGATAAGCGCATGTGCATAATTTAAACAAAATGACGTTGTTTTCCTGGTTTTAGGCTTTTTTTACCTTAGTTTATTTATGATGCTTTCCACCTGTTTGAGGTATAGGTGTCGGCTGTCTAACATGCTCCTAGCAGACGCTGTCGCCTGCGGGTTATGGTTGGTGAATACGTGGCCGGGAGCAGGAAGAGACAAGAAGGAAAGATTGAAGGGGGAAGACTGAGGAAGAGGGTACGAGGCAGGGGCAGAATATGACTACCCTCTTCCGACTACATTTGCAGAAACTCAAGTGTGTACGCCGACATTGTTCTCCTTCACTTATACCACTACCTCACAGTACTTACCGGATATGCGGTTTTTTAACCAGCCGAGCGGAATCCAGCACGTGTAGGTCACCCGATGCATTCTTCATGCTCTTGCAAGCAAGTACATTCGGGAAGGTATCAGAGATTTCGCATTACTTCACAGGTCCCAAGGATCGCGAAGATGAGGTTGCCTATGAAAATGAGCATTTCTATCGTGATTACACTTATTTTGTGCGAATAGGGGAAGTGTACAGGAGGGAATATGCACTGATTTTTTGCGAAACACCTTGTGCTCTGAGTTGCTCTGTGCATTTAGAATAAGTTGCAAATTAGCCGACAGAATGTACGTAGGTGGGAAATCTTGTGGGAATAGGTGACGAGGACCTATTAGAATTGCCTTTCATTGCCAGGAATTAACGAGTTGTCAGCTCCACATTTTCTTGCACGGAACGTTTGGTTTAGAACCATGCCAGCAGTGACGTAGCTTTTCTCGGGAGTACAGCTGATCACAATTTAAGGAAGACGGGCAATTATCTTTAAATAGTAAGCTTTCTTTTATATGCTTTATTTTATATGGAACAATTTGAAGTGTTAAAAGTAAATAAGTTGGTTTCAGCGCGCAGCTGTGCGTTCATAAAATTATTCATACATTAGCCAGCCTGTTCAGAGTCATCTTTAGGCTGTCAGAAATATATTTTTGAAGAGGCAAACTGAAGGAAATGCCATATAATATATGATACAGTCGAACCTTGTTATAACGAAGTACTTTTGGGAACAGTAATTTAGTTCGTTATATCCGATATTTGTCGTAAAGAATGAGTTTAAATCGGCTCAAACCAATCAGCAAGCAAAAATGCTTGATACAAAAACGCATTATTTTGCTATTCGAGCCTTTCTCATTGTGGCTTTTCAAGTTCAATGAACGAGAACATGGAACGTGAAATTACAACAGAACAAAATTCATTTGTCAAAACTGGCAGCTGTGTTCTTATTTTTCGGGGAACAATGTGATTTTCGCCTGGCGGATATTCACAAACAAAACAAAACAAAACAAAAGAGCCTTCTACGCGTCTGCAGTTTCGGACTCCGGGAGTTTTTTCAAGTAGATTCTCAGCCTACTGGCCAAATATTTTTTCGTTATATCCGATAATGCGCGCAGTGCTCGTGGTTTCAGCTTCGTTATAAAAGAATAACTCTCATTTAAATGAAGTGCGACACGCCAAAGTTCGTATTTACATCGCTATAGCCAATAATTCGCTATATCAGTGTTCATTCTAACGAGGTTGAACTGTACTTATCATGCTAGATAGCTCCAACAGCGAAACACAGAGACTCCTCAGAGAAAGTGTTCACGGTCCTCTTATAAACCCAGCCCAAGTTGAACATATCCGTAGAAGTGCACATCCTTATCACGTCTTCTAGCATTGCCAACAAGTATTCTGCCAACAAGGCTCTTTCAATGTCGATATTTGTATATTATATAATGTTTATCTCCCTGATGAATAATTTAACCGCAAATATTGTGATTGCTTTGGAACCGCGAGGCTGTGTACTCCTACTCCCACACATTCGGAAGCACAATTGGGAACGTGAATTTATTTTATACGGAGGTTATTACGCCAGGGCATTCATAAATGAGGCTACTCGTGTCACGTGCTACTCTATGAAGGCTATATATTTACTACTCTATGAAGGCTATATATGAAGGCTATTTATTTCTCATACTCTATGAAGGCTATATATAGGTGTTCAGTACACTCCGCGCACTTCTCTATCCCCTGATTGATCGTGTGAATATGGTCCATTTTCGGATAGCCTTTAAGCCTAGGTTAGTATTCTTTCTTTTTTCCTCTCCCTTTCCCTGTATCTTTTGCACTCCTCACCCACTACTCGCCCTCCCGGAATGACTTGCATGCTGGTGAATTTCTCCAAGGGGTAAATAATATCCACACTGCTTTTTTTTTCCTTCTTCAAGCGAAACTCTTAGCTTTCCCCCATAGTTGCTGGCTTTTAAAAAAAAAACGAAAAGCGTTTAGCCGTAAAGTCCCATCTGCCTTTAATGTAGTATGAGTATTCTTAGGAGTTGATAGTAATTCAATTGGTTTTGGCGTACAGCCTTCTGCTCCAAAAAATTCTCTAGTTTGTTAGCTTTTTTAGATGGATCTTGAAGCTACTAGAAACACATCTGGTAGCTACGAGTTTTCTTTATGTGGTCGTTACTTGTATAATAAGTCAAAAGCACTTGATAGGTTGGCATTGTCGTCTTAGCTCGATAACGGTCGGTGCGGCTGCCAGAATTAGGCGGCGCTTCAAGATAACGGACCCAAGTAGAGCCCGGAATACCACCGTCAGGGAGTCACGCTGACGCTTTGAAAAGAATAGCGCATTTGAAATGCCGCTGAACGGCTCCAGCCACGGAAGGAAAAAAATGGCGCGTAAATGACTCAGAGAGGCTCTAGCCGCGCAAGAAAAAAATTACGTGTTCGAAATGATGCAAAATAGCTCCAGAATACGAAATTAAAGCAAGCGCAAAGAGAACAGAATTTCCACTGGCGCAGTTTCAGGCAAGGGGGCATGGGAACACTACGAAAGCGTGAAATTTGAAATGCATCAGTGAGCGGATAAGGGCGCTACAGCCCATTATGCCGACTCACTGCTCAGGCAGGGGAGCGCGAGTACTACGAAGGCGGCAAATTCAAAATGCAGCAGTGAGCGTATAATGGTGCTGCCGCCCATTATGGCGAATCACTGCTCTGCACTTCTGACAGCTTCCACATTAAGTGGAACTTGTTTAATTTGTTGTGTTATATTTATCTCAACTGAATTACTCTTTGCTGGTTAATTTGACCGCCAATGTCTTGATCTTTTTCAATTCGCGTTGTAGTGTACAAATGTCCATAAACGTTTCGAAGCATAATTTTGAACATTCATTTACGTTTGGAATTAGATTAGCGTGGTGCTATCATTCATAAACAAAGTTCCTCGTATCACCTGTAAGAGAAACCACTCCGACAAAAGCGCTTCGAATAGTTCTGCTTAGTGCTTGAGAAAGACGCGATGACAAATTTAGCTTTTTAGTGTTATATTTTTTGGCCTAAGTAGATGCGGAAGTTTCGGCCGGTCTGTCTGCTTGCTTTTGTATCTGGTCTACATGATGGGCTTGTGTACTGTCAGGTCGCCTAGAGGAAGAACGCGGAACTGCCGATGAAGGTGACAACCTCATTTTATAATAACGTTTCCCTTATCGAAATTTGGGAAGACCTGTGAATCACTTACTCCATTTTTATGCTTTTTCCCACTTGCCCCTCCCAGGGACGGGGTAGCAGGCCAGAGCCTATACTATAGCCACATCGACCTCTGTGTTTCCCTTTCATTCAATGAACACACTCTCTCTATCTCTCTTCTTCTGTACCTGGCGAACAAATCCATCAACACCATTGAGGTTTCTGTGTAACAGCGATGATGAAATCTGGGTCACCCTGTTCCGACAGAAATCGGTCTCCTCGTTAGAGGGTCACTGGCATAACCGTTACTTACCCGTGGTCCCCGGTTGGTCAGAGTGGCCGAAGAAGCTAAAAGGGGGAGTTAGGGAGAACGAAAAAACAGAAATGGGAAAGGAGTGTATTCGGAATGGTATGATAGGAAGGCGTACGGAGGTGGGGGGAAGCAAAAGAGAGGAGGTAAGGTTAGGGACAAGGAGAAGGACGAGGACGGTGAGAGTGCGAAGTGTGAAGGGCCGGAGGAAGAGAAGGGAACCATACGAAGGAGAGATAGAAGTAAGGACAAGGAAGCAGAGGCCTATAAAATAAAGATGTGGAGTGTAGAGAGAAAGGGCAACCTGATGTCATTTAGAGGGTCATTGGTTTTTAAGCAAGTACGTTTTAAATGTCGGTAAATTACAAATTAAGGAATTATGCCTCATCTGTTGATTTTTCGTCTAGCGTTAAAAGAGGCGGTGAGGAAGCTCTGGAGTCCAGGTTAAAGGGGCAGTACGTGTATGTGCTAGCCTTGGTTAGCATTTTTTATGCTTTCGTCTACCTTTCCCTGTCGCTTTTGCACTTCCTTATGTCATCACATTTCGCCTCTGATACACTCTCTCCCAGAATGGCTTTTATGCAGGTGACCTCCCGGCCGGGATAAATAATATCCCTAGTGCACTTCTTTTTCTTCTCCAAGCGAATGACTTAGGTTTCAGTGAATGGTTGCTGGCATTAAAAAAAGAGGAAAACCACTTGGCCGTAAATCTCAATCCGGTTTTCATGTATAAATATTCTGCAGAGCTGAGAGTAAATAAATTGGTCGTGGCGCGCTGCCTTCTGTTAAAAAAATTCTCGTATGTCAGCCTCGTCAGATATATCTTCAAAGTAGTATAAACGCATACTCGCAGGTAAACGGTGAAGTGTGTTCGTGTATATTTCTTTATCAGTCTTTCTGCCTGTTTGTATTGGTACTTGGTCTCCATGATGGGCTTTTGTGCTCTCTGTGAAAGTGGCCACGAACAAGAACGTGGAGTTGGGGGTGGGTGTGACAACCTACTTTTATATTAGTGTTTCATTTACCGCAATTTGCGAAGAATCGTCTACGAATCCTTTGTACCCAACGAGCGAATCCAACCGCAACAAAGAGGTTTGCGTGTAACACGGATGACGAAAATTGGTATTGCATGCCTGTCAGCTGGATGAGCCACAAACGGGTTTGCAAGGAAGAGGGCCACTGGTATAGCCTCCCGGGCTGACCAGTCAGCGACACACCCATGGGGCCTCAGTGGTTGACGTATCAGAGGTGTGACAGGGGACGCTTGAAAGAAGGAGGGGAGAGAGAAGGAGGGGATGAGGAAGGGGAAACGGATTGGAACATGAATGTTCGGAAAGTAGGGGGAGGCGAAGGGTGGCAGGAGGGTGAGAGACAAGAAGAGGGGTGAGAACGGAGAGAGGGCGAAGTGGGAAGCGACGGAGGAGAAAAGGAAAACGATAGGAAAGGGAGGCAGAAATAGGGACAAGGACGAAAATGGAGAGAGATTAGACATGTGGAGTGTAGCGGGTCATTTACAGGGCCGTCGGTTTTCAAGCGATTCAAGTTTTCTTTACTTCAGTTAACATGTTAATGAATTACGGTAGAATTGTGTATTTTTAGTCTAGCGCTGAAAAAGGGGGCGATGTAGTCGAGGTTAACACTGCAGTGCGTTTGTGCAGTAAATTACAATTTTATTTTGTTGGAAAAACTTCGTGTTTCATAGTGGCCTCGGCACTTGTCGGGAAGCAGACGATGCTGTATTCACTGAGCAATTTGTAAATTCATGTTAAAATTTTGATTCGTCCGCCAAATCGTGTGTTTTCATGACTGATACAATAACATCACGAGACCAGGTCTTCAAGCTAAACCAAGTGTTCTGCGGAGCCTTCTTTACCATTAGTTAACCTAGACTGCGCCACCATACCGCGCCGGGCTTTCTGTGCCTTCGCGTTGTTTTTAACCGCATTTGTACCTGGCTTGTTTTTGTTAACGCCGAAAATTATCTTTTCGTTAAACATGGTATGCGGTTGACAAATATGGTCATGTAAGACACCGTCGCTAGCGCCAATCGGCCAGTGTTGTCTTAAACAGTTCCAAAGCGCTGCAGTGCTGTGCAGCTAAAACAGTATTGTTTACGTAGTACCAACAGCAGTACGCATCGGAACTTCTAAATTTACGTGTATTTTCCTAACTTCCAGTGTTTACTCCACTACTCTTACTGCTATGAAGAATTCCACCAAAATTTAAGCGCAAATAGCACGTTCGGCGTAAGCACTACCTAATTTGCGTTTGCTTTTGCCGGCCTCAGCCGATCAGAGAGCTGGTACATATGACATCATAGCTTCTTTTGGGGGAAATGAGCTAGTGGGTCGCATGACTATTCCATTTTTTCCTAACTATATAGCTTATTTGAGCGAACATTACGTTAAAAGTGGTGACAACACTTGTTTTTTCTGCATGGCCCCTTTAAAACTTTTTCCTTATTCCCTCTCCCGTTCCCCGTCTCTTTTGCGCTCAAGAAGTCCTTACATTTCCCCTCTGCGCACCCTCTCCCGTACTGCCTTGTATGCAGGTAAAGTCGCTGCCGGGCTAAATAGTATCCCCAGTGCACTTTTCTTCCTCCTCCAAGCGAATTACTCAGCTTTTTCCATATGGTTTCTGATTATTTAAAAAATTAAAATCAGTTAGCCGTAAACCCCAATCAACCTATAATGTATAACTATTCCGAGGAGTTACGATTAAATAAATTGATTGTGGAGCGCTGACTTCCGTTCAAAAAAATCTTCCCTCCTTTGTCGGCCTCCTGATGTAGTACTTTAAGTTATTATAAACAGGTATGCTACCTACGAGCCTCTTTTGTGTCGTAATGTGTATTATATGAAACGTTTATTGGCAGTAAATGACACTTTGCTGGTTAGTTAATTTGGCGGTTACTCTCGTGATGGCTTTCAACTCGAGCTGTAGTGTATTCATGTTCTTACATATTTCAAAACACTTAAATTTTGAAGTGGATTTTTGTTATAACGGAGATTACGCCCTGCTATTACTCGTTGACAAAGTCTATCGTGTCACGTGTAATAGAAAACGCACTGATAAAAGCACGTGAAAGAGCTCTCGTTAATGCTCCAGAAGCACACGAAAGCAAATTTCGCTTCGACTGTAATATTTCTTGGTGTAGAGCTAAACGCTTATGTTTTGGCGTGTCTCTTTTTGTCTGCCTGTCTTTTTTCCTGTTTGCTTTCGTACTTCGTCTCCATGATGGGCTTTGGTATTTCCCGTGCAGGTCGCCACGAGCAGGAGCGTGTTGCTGGCATTGAAGGTGACAACCTACTATTATATAATCACTCCATGTACCGCACTTTGCGAAAAAGGTGTCTGGGAATCCTTTCTACCCGACGAGCGAATCCAATCTCTCCACAGGGGCTTGTGTGTTACACGAATGACGATATTTCGGCACTGCTTGCTTGTCACCAGGATCAGCCAGGAACGGGTTTGCTCGCTAGAGGGCCGCTGGTATAGCCACCAGAGGTGACCAATCAGCGACGCACCCCTGGGGTCCCAGTTGGTGACATATCCCGGAGACAGCGGAGGAAACTGGAAAAGGGAGGGGAGAGAGAAGGAGAGGAAAAGACAGGGAGAAAATGGTGTGAACCTGAATGTTAGGGAAGGAGGGAAAGGCGAAGTGAAGGAGAGGAGGGTATAGCAAGGAGAGAGGAAACGGGAAGGGACGGAGGAGAAAAGAGGGGAACGATGTGAGGGAGACGAGAAATACGGACAGAAAGAAGGAGAGAGATTAGAGATTTGAGGGCAGAGGGAGAGGGCAGTTTGACGTCATTTACAGTGTCGTCGGTTTTTTAAGCAATGCACGTTTTTTTTTTACTTCAGTAAAATATCATATTTATGAGTTTCGCTCCATCTGTCAATTTTTAGGGTAGCCCTGAAAGAGAGGGAGAGAGGGCTCTGGAGTCAAGGTTCCTACAGCAGGGCGTTGATGTGTCATCGTAGCTTAGCACTTTCTTATTCCCCATTCCTTTCCCTCTCCCGTTCCCCGTCTTTTTTGCACTCCCCTGCGTCTTCACATACCCCCTCTACACACCCTCTCTCGCACTGGCTTGCATGCGGATGAAGTCCCTTTTGGACTAAATAAAATCTCCGGTGCGCTTCCCTTCTTTGTCCAAGGGAATCACTCAGCTTTGTCCATATGGCTTCTGTCGATTTAAAAATGGAAAAGCAGTTGGCCGTAAACCCCAATCAGCTAATTAGGTATAACTATTTTGAGAAGTTCAGTGTAAATAAATGGGCCGTAGCATGCAGCTATCTGTTCGTAAAAATTCTTCTCTCATTTGCCGGCCTCCTCATTATTATAAACACATAGGCTACGTACGGGAGCCTTTTTCGTCATAAGGTGTTTATTATGAAGTGTTTGAACTTCTGATGGCATTATTTCTTGGAATAGGTAAACGCGGAAGTTTTGGTGTGTTTGTCGGACTGTCCGCTTTTGTATTTGGTCTCTGAGATGGGCTTGTGCACTCCCTTACAGGTCGCTACGCCAAAGAAAACGGCCATTGGAGATGAAGTGACAACCAATTTATTATTTGTTTATTTACACAATATTGCAGGCGCAGTGAAGGGCCCAAAGGGGACATAACTACAAACGGTGTACTATGAACAACAGAAGGTCAAAGAACATGAAAAGCGCGAAGATTAAGGACATCATTCAGACAACGCATAAGAAAGAAATTTAACACATTAAAATACAGGTCAAAATGCAATATGGTCAATTGAGTCAATGCTATTTAAGAATGATGCGGTAATTGATTCCATTCGGTTACAGTGCGCGGGAAAAAGGAGAATTTGAAAATGTGTAGTTCTAGCATTGAAGGGCGTTAGGAAGTTTGATTGTGATTGTGTAAACAAAACAACTGTATTTTCAAACAGAGGTGTGCAGCCGCAGTCTTTACAATGCGTGGCTAAGTGCGTTAGAGGGCTTCCTTTCAAGCCCGATGCGTGTTCCCTTAATCTTATATTAAGGCCCCTTCCACAGAGATTGTGGAATGTTTTTATATTCCTAAGTACAAAACAAGTGTGGAAGTCACCCCTCTGTGGCCTTGTTGGACAAAGAAATATCGCTGCCATCTTGTATGTAATGTCGGTAGCCGACACGTGTTTGCAGTGTGTGCTAGCTATGTGCGCTGTAAAAACTTTTTTGCGATGATGATGCGCAGGTTTGTAGGTATATATAGCATAGACTTTGATAAACATATACTAGAGGAAATCTGGCGCCACTGTCTAGGGAGCAGCGCTTGGGCGAGCGTTCCGTCATGTACCGGGCAGGCATGTTCCCCTTCTCCTTGGCGTGGCTCATGAACAGGTTGAAAAGTTGGCTCTGTCTGCAAAAAAAGCAACAATATATACTGTAGAAGGTTCATCAAATTTGTTTAGCTATTATAAAATCGAACCCCCAAAAAGATTAAGTTGTCAGTGATGTGTAGTAGCTTCATGCACGATGAACAAGAAAAAATGTTACCCTTTTTGTTGATTTTGGCTTCGAGACAAAAAAGAAGCCATATGGCTACCTAAGCCAAGTAGGCGAGGAACGTCGCTCAGCAATGGCGCCGCCCACGGTGGCCCGCGACTGCACCGAAAGATTTCCCTCTAGTATATATTAGTATGGAACTCTATGGTATGTAGGTCTTTCGTTTCAATCAATAAAATTTCAGCTGTTAGAGTGCGCTCGTCCTCGTCCTTTTATTCTTTGTCCTTGTTTGTTTTTGCGCAATCGGTGCCACGGATAGATTCCAACTAGGCCGGCTCGGGCTGTTGCTTCATTAGCTAGGAAGCAAGCTCAATCGCAAATTATTACAAGTAAAAGTGTTTTGTTTCGTGCACCCCTTGTACTGAGCCCAGCTCCACTGGTCATCGTCCTTCACAGTGGGGAAGGACACTGAATTTTTTCGGCGCCTGTTTGTGCAGGGTGGAGCCAAGAAATGGCTGGCTGGCGCACGGGAGGAAAGCGGCATTCCAAGTTCGACGGAGAAGCGGCTGGCTGGATCGCGCATGGAAACAGGCCTCATGCCGGCTGATTGACCACATGCGCAGCAATGTGGCTCAACAGTTTGACCGGAACGCTAAAAGTTTTTCTACACCTGAAATATAATGAAAATATAAGAAAGTGCTTAATCAAGAAAATGAAAATACGATGCTGCTGTGTTTCCTGGTAAATGATGTTGGTACACACGCGCACCACAGAACGGTGGGTCGTGCATCGGATCTGTTGGAGTGAAATAAAAGTTCAGAACATTTGGGAAGAATCTCGCAGATTTCTAAAGACAATAGTCTTTCTCGGGCAACTTGAACACGAAAATTTTGGCCTGTCTGTATGTATGAAAAGAGAATTTATTACAAAACCACATATCAGCGCGCAGTTACCAAGGGTAACAGGGCTGCCCTAAAAACAGAAAAAAAAACCCTATCAGTTTCCTAGTACTCCGGGCAGTCAACACTTTGCAAAACAAATAAGTGGGGTGGTGGAAAAGCTGCTCCAAAATCAATACACACAAAGTTCAGCGGTGTTCACAGAAAGAGAACAAAGAATTCGAAACTAGTTGAAACTCAATACCTACAATAAAAGATGCTCAGGATGTTGTTCCTGACCGCTATGAAGCGTGTGGACCAGCGTAACAGAAAGGCTTCTTCACCTAGAGCTGCCAACTCATTTTCTAAGTGACTCAGAAGGATCGACCACTCACTCCACAGCAGTGGAAACATCGTAGGGCGCGAAGACAAGCGGCACCACGATTTCGCCACAATACAAAAGCCCCAGCACACATCAGGAAATTCACCAACACGTCGCTTGAACGTGTGCTCATTCTTAGTGTGAGACCAAAGAAGCTAATTAACACAGTCCAAAATGATACCACTACAGGACACTCCAACAAGGCATGTTCCAATGTTTCAGTGTGCCCGCAGTGCGGGCACCGTGAGGAACGCACGATGCCGAATCTCGCCAGACGGCCACACGTCGGAAGAACTTCCAAGCCACGCAACCAATCGAAATCCCGAACATCAGAAGGAAGTGCCGCCGAAGTCAGCTGACGCCAACGGATGCCGCGCGATCTTACTACCTGTTGATCGTCTAACTGGTTTATTTCCATTTTTTCGCACAATTCGCTTGTACTTTCCCTAAAATATAGGCTTGGTAAGGTAGACTGGACGTTTCTCAGTGTTTTGATAACATATGCATAAAAACTCCCACCTCCCCTCGCGGGAACCCGTGTGTAGAT
This sequence comes from Haemaphysalis longicornis, assembly GCA_013339765.2. Lineage (NCBI taxonomy): Eukaryota > Metazoa > Arthropoda > Arachnida > Ixodida > Ixodidae > Haemaphysalis > Haemaphysalis longicornis. The sequence goes on along the minus strand of JABSTR010002873.1, from coordinate 37,904 downwards.
GCGACGCATAGGGGGTTCACGTTGTAGCGTTGGACAGCGGAGGAACGGCGCTGGAACGATTGAGCGGATCGGCGCAGGCACCCGCTTTTATGGCGCGCATAATGGTGAGGGGACGCGCCAGCGGCAGTGTGTCTGCCGCATCTATGACGCAACGCGCAACTATGACGCAACACAATCCACACAATCCACTTTAATCCATTTCAATCCAATCCAATCCAAGCCAAGCCAACCAAGGCGCAATTCAATGCCCCTCGCGAGGGAGTGTTCGCTATCGGAGAGGAGAGGGGGTGAGCAGCGACGAGCGCAGCTGGCGCGGCGAGGAGAATGGGGGAGGGGTGGACGCCGAGAACGCCGGATGGATGCAGGGACAAGGCGAGTGAATGAGATGCGTTCGCATCTAAAATGGCGGTAACTGCTCGGAACTCGATCCAGGCACCCACTAAAGCGAAACAAAAGCTGCACAACAGGTTTATATACTCGTGGCCTCCGCGATCTTCTACCGGAGGTGCGCCGTTGCTCCGGCCATAGAGTTTCTTAGTAAGTATACTAGAAAGGAAACTTCGCCTTGTAAGCCATGTCGTCGGGGGGGTTCATGGGAAGACACCCTTTTTGGCTTGGGCTTGGCATGACAATTGGATTCTTAAGCGGTTTTTGGGATTTGCTTTCTTCACTATGCATTAACACGTTTACGAGCTACAAGGAAGCCGAAATCCTTCAGTTTCTGTTGTAGCCCGTGGTCAGTGAAACAGCAGACAATGCGTAATCGCACCTGACGTTGCTCATGCTGCAGTCGAAGGATGCATGACTGAGCGTGTAATATGCCCCCGCGAAATTTGTAGCCGACGAAAAGAAGAAACAAAACTTACTTCGACGAAGACAAGATACGGCAGATACGGGCGCTTGTATGCGTCCTATCTTGTCATCGTCCACGACTGTTTATAGCCACGTTTTCATTTTTCTTGTTAAACTAGCTGGCGGTCGCGGTGCACCGGTTCACCACGAAGGCAATGTTTTCATAGGCACGCTCAAAAAAACTTTGGAAACTCTTCAAACAACTTATTATTTAAAATAATGGTAAATTTAATAAAATCAGTCTCTAATGAGTTACCCCCCAAATATTAACATTGTTCGTAACTACAACCAGAGAGTAGAACTTGCGTACGTGTTTTGCGGCACTTTTCTGGATAGAAACGGAATGTTGGTAGTTGTGCCTTCAATTGTGGCTACAAAACGAAGCCGTCAGGATTGCAGCCCTTGCAGGGAAGCCGTATGCGGCAGAACGCACGCTCAAACTGCCGACTGCTATCTGTGCTGATTTTTTAGAAGTCCCCACGAGCCCTGCTAACACCGCAAGGAGCGTCTGCTGCGCGCCGCACTCCCCTCCGAGCGCTTCGCCGGCTGCCCTCGGATCAACGCCAGCGCCGCGGCGCGAGCAGCTCTCCCATAGCGTGACGGCGAAGTTTCACGACCAGAAAAGCATTGACGGGCTCTGCTACAACCTTGGCCTGCGGTATAGCAGACTCTATATACCGTTCCGGCAAAAATACGCTTTAGTTCCTTTTTCCTTAGTTTTAAAACAGCCTTTTTTTATTTTCCACTTACATAATTGCAGACCATTCTTCGAATTTTTGTGGCACTTGGTATAAATTTGCGGTCACTAAAACGTTTTAATCCAAGCCAATGATGAAACCAAGGTGAGCGCGATGTATAATGGCGGCCCATGACGACACAGACGACCTTCATGTGAGCCGCATAGACGCTAGCGCCAGATTTCTTTCTAGTGTATACTGTAAGAAACTCTATGGCTCCGGCCAACCCAATCGCCCGGAGAGAGCGTAAGTTCAAAAGGGGGCGTGGCCGCGTTTTTCGCCGCACCGCGGCGCGCGTAGCCTAAGGTCATTTTCCCTGGCACGGGCGGGCGCAGAGGACGAAGACTCGGCCTTCGCAGCCTGTGTGCGACGTTTAATAAAAAACGGTTACCGCACACCAATGCAGGAGAATGGTAGTAGTTACTGGTGCCGTTATGGTAGTTACTGGTGCCTTTGAATTTTCGACGTAGACTATGCCTGGGGTGACGAATAAGTGAATTCGTTGCAATGCAGTATTCCTTTTCCTAGTCCCGCATGGTTCCACAACAACACGTTTTTCGGATTTATTTTTGAAAATCTCGTACATGTTGTTTGAAACCCACGGAATGCATGTTCCGTACATATTATGGGAATTCAACCGACCGAAATCCAACCATTAGTAAACAAGGAAATACCATTTATGTCGCTTCCTTTCTTCTCGTTTAAACGTGCGGTCTTTGACAGATAAAGTAAATGACATGGCAACACTCCTTGAACGTTTCACACAACTTTCACCGCGATACTATTTACAAAGACGTGGTATACTTCAGCATCAGAAGTGTATACTGTCCAAATGGCTATCAGTATTTCTTCCGCAATAGGCAGGGTAAACGTGCTGGTGCCGTTTATTGGCATGCAGGCATGCATATACAAACACACAGACTTCCAGTCCACCACAAATGGACGTGGTCTAAGTAATGTCATAAAAATGTTTACCCGAGGTACGATTGCAAGTTTTCTACTTGGTGTGTTTATTACTAATAACCCGAACAACTTACTTACGGCCGATGTTGTGCATGCATATATTAGTGAACACCTTAACTGCTCACCGAAAAAAAAAAATGCCCTTGATATGTCATGCCAATGTGCAGAATATTACCCCCGCAAATCTAGAAATTCAGAAAAATTCGTTCGATAAAATACACATGTAGAGTAAATAGCGGTGTGAAACGCATCGCGGAAAACCGTGACCTTTTCACTCACGGAAAATAATTTGATAGCGAGATTGCAGTAGGTACTTGAGACTCATAAGCATAACAAATAAAACGCAAAAAATGATTGATTCGTGCCCGTGGAAGCCTAACAGATTATTTGACTATCGTAGTCGCCTGCCTATAAACAATACATGAGAGCTTATCGCTATTACGTACGCTCGCGTGCACGCTCGCATTCACGCTCGCGCGCACGCACACACACACACAGACGCGTGCGCGCGAACACACGCACGCACGCACGCACACACACACGCACACACGCACACGCACACACACACACACCACACACGCACACACGCACACGCACACGTACACACAACTGATACCTCGAGTGTTCGAAACAACTTAAAAGGCAAAAAGGGCATATTTTCGCCCGGCGATATCGCGCAAAAATGCTGTAACGGTGAAAAAAAAGTCAGCACGCTCGCATTCATTCTGCCCGAGATGACAGAACTGTGGGCTATGACATTCGGCTTTCAAACAAACGACCACTAAAGCTGCGTGCAAAGACAATCGGGGGTGTTAAACAACGCAAGTTAAAGCATTTTGTAGTTGTATGGTCGAGTGAAAACACATATGCCGCATATTGAGAGTTTTCTGGCATGAAAACGCGACAAGGAAGGCTGATTTACAACTCGAAGCGCAGGCAGCGTCGGCCAGACAAGCGTCTCTTCAGCCTTAGGCTAAGGCCGCCAACTCGCGGCGAAAATGGGCGTTAACAAAATTACGCCTCTCCGCCTGGCTCCGCGCCGAATGGGACGGCGCACCGGCGCACCGCTGGTAGCCGATCGCGGAGGCCACGATATACCCATAGCGTTTCATACAATACCAACTAGAAAGGAATCTGGCGCTGCGATCGCCCGCCACAATTGGTGTGATGGGTAGTTCTGGATTCGTATTGGCGCTCGATGGCTTGTGAAAGTTACTATAGATTGCAGGCAGTTTCGTTTTCGTTTTGGATTTAAATGAATGTATTTGCCTACGTGCGCTGTTGGAAGAAGCGATCAAAATTTTTTTCTCCTTGAACTGCATACCGTGCGCGCACTGACGCCGCCCTGAGTGGTATGTTTGATAACCAGAGTTGCGAATTGGGTGGGTTATCAATTGATTGCCGGCACAGCAAGCACGAAAACACAAATGACGGCGCTGTGTGCGGCGATATGGTCTGCGAATTAGGAGTTTGGGCGCTGCTCATCCGGCAGAGCAATGTATTTTCGTAGCTGATGACGGTTGCGAATTGCTTGGAACAGCCACACCTCTCGTGCGAACGCCGACTCCTACGGAGTTGACAAGCAGTACCGGCGGCTGATAGGAACGCTTCTTCATGAATGTCCCGAATTCAGGCAAGAATAACTTCTCCAAAGAGTAAGCGGTGGCTTTTTTTAGGAGCAGAATACTTTTCTTCATATTAAAATATACAAGCGTCGAAACTTTTGCAAAGAGTTATTGGAGAAGTCCGCGTCCCGGTGCAGTTTGCGGCAAATGACAAATGTACTCCGCAAACCTCCCCGACTCCGCGTCTGCTTTCCATTTAAACGCGCTGCTTTATTTCGCACTACACCTGTTATTTGTCACTAACTTTCTTGTTTGTCATGTAATTTGTAAACAGATAACCGCGAAATGAGAGTTTCGTTGACAAAAAACACAATTTGCGCAGCCTTAGGCCCGTTTCGATCATACGCAATCCGGTTCCAGAACTACCTATCCTTCGAATCGAAGCACAAGTGCCATTTCTGAGTTGGTGTGGACACTAGCGCCAGTTTCAAACTCTAAGTATATACCCACAGCCAAATCCATACGTCTAAGTCCGGTAGCAATGTTCATACTTGTCAACATTGTTGAACGACAAAAATGTACGCAAATATGAGGCAGAAAAATAATACAGAAGTGATATTTGCAGTGTTTCTTTGTAAAAAATTTATGGATTCTTCATTTTTGCGATAGAAACACTGCATCCACTGCATAAAAAAATTCACACCGTCGCCTGCTGTCGCCCGTGCCACTATACATTCTAGGGGCATTTTAAGAAATCAAACAGAAAAAGGTACGAAACGTTCCACTAGATAGGTTTCATGTTCCGCTTGGAACGCACGTGGAGTAGGGCATAGAGTTTCTTGCTTACTATGAAACTCTATGGAGTTGGGCAGCATGGTTCTAAAAACGTTGAAGTAGGGCGCCTCGATTCAAGCGTGTCCTTGGCGTACGGCGGTGCTGGCATCGAGGCATCGGGCCTGGAGCAGTCAATTGCGCTAAATTTTAATTGACTTGAGCAAAGCACTAGCGTCTTTACCTTCGGAGGAGCACAATAGGAGAAGAACCGCATGTGAGGGGAGCGAGAAAGCGAAGGGAGACATTCACTTTGTAAATGTGGAGGGAAGACTATCGCCTTTTGTTTGTGGGGTTCCTGGCGCCCGAGCCATTGCGCGATCGCTAGGTTTCTGTCAATTCGCGGCGCTTTTCCCCCTCTCTCCTTCGAGTTTCCAGCTCGTCTCGGCGCCACTGTGTAGAGCCGAGCCGTCTTCTAAAACTCCTGCAACCGTTGCGGCGATAAAACACTGTCACGCAGCGGGGGGCTCCGCCCTGGTGTTGGAGCTAACCTCACCCCATTGGCCCGTTTGAACGATTCCCGAACACCACCCTCGCCGGGACGCGAACGCTCGCCCTGCGCGGGGGTCCGTTCGGGAGACGCTCAGGAGGACAGCCGAAGGTGCGTAACTATTTCCTCACCGCCCGGTCGCAGCTCTTTTGCGCCGGCTCTAAGCCCGCTAGCCCTTCCGGCTCCCGGCCCGTGCTTTCGGTTGATCCTCAGTCCGTTCACTCACATATTAGCCGTACCTGACACTCGACGATCACGCCGTGCGGTACGCGCCTGGGAACGGAAGGACAGTGTCTTTCTATTGCGAGCCCATCGGCCAGCACCCCAGATTTTGCCCTTATTGCTGAGCCCACAGGTTCAGCGCGCCGATGACGCGCACACTGGCACGTGGCGTCAGGTCGCCCATCGCCCCTTTTCACCCACGGGGATGTTGAAATGTAACTGAAGGGGTTGGCGCAAATAAACGCCTTCTTCTGATGTACTACACTGGGCATATTCCTTTGTCGCCCACTACTCCACCTGCCCAACAGAGGCGGTGTTGAGCTGGCGCGACGGCGTCTCAGTTCCGTGAGCGTTCTCAAATAGCTCGAATCCGCGGTGGTTCCTCGCAATGTGCATGAGTGCATGCCTTGTGCAGTGCTAAGGTGGTACATATGGTAAGGTAGAGACCACATGTTCCTACGAAAGGAGCAGATACGGAGCCAATTTTTTTCACCACTGCCTGACCCCAGACAACTCTGGCGTTGTCGGGAACGCGTCAGCGCACGCTGTAGCCCACGAACTTCATATAGGAGATTCCCGACCTCTGGAAAGGACACCCCGAGTGGCATAGGAACCCTCAAATAGCAATCCAGCACATATCGACCCCACTTGCAACTCAATATTCTCCCGCTACAGACACATGAGAACATATCGTCTTCAACACCCCTCGCTATCAAATTACCAAGCATACATACTCCGAACCCTGCGAACAGAAACATTTTACAATCATACATTCCTCTCGAAAACCTCCCCATTCCTCTTTTCCCGAAACTGCAAGTCACCCCTTACTGCAAGTCACGACAAGTCACCCCTTACGACGTATTATCTCGCATTCTCCTACGCACATCCGGGTAGTTTTAGGAAGCCGAGCAGATTTTGTTATTGCGCGAACGTTAGATCATGCATGTTGGAAGAAATGTCCGCCACCAATATGTGGGCACAAAGTGGGAGGAAAAATTGGGTGACGAATACGGTATTCCTTAATGCGAAATTTCATCCCATCATTACGTATCCTATCATTAAGCACCCCTCTACTCTATCGACCCGCATTGTAACTTTAGCATGCCACCTGGAATATCCAACCATGATGAAGCAGTACTCTACCGTATGCGGTTTAACGTCGCATACCAGTCCACTTCGCCACTGTGCCCGGAGTGTGATGTGCGGGAAGATCTGAAACACCTAATATGTGACTGTGCACGATTTGGTACGCCGGCCGCTAAATCTGGGCCGGTCGCTCTCCGTAAGACTAGAACTGAGGGACGTATTAGGTCTCTGAAATTCTTCTAAACGTGCCTGTCGTGCTACAGAAGCTTTATTGACCTATCTAAATTCCACAAGCCTTGATCAGACTTTATAGACAGTGAAAATCATGTCAGCGCCTCTTCATCATTTAATAATCATTGTCGTCGCATTCATCTGGCATAGCAAGTCAGGCGGCTTAGCTCGGCTGACATCGCCATACTCATTGAAGATTGTTCCCTCTCTCTCTGTCGGTGACGGCGCATACCTGCTGCGTCTCAGGAAGTGATTGCCTCATCAATGAACGCACGAAGGCGCGCGATACACTCTGGCATTGTCTAGTAGCGCGTCGTCGCAGGGGCCTTCGTGCTTTCCTCCCCAGCTTTCTGCTCACTCTATCGCGTCTGTCCTTGGTGTCCTCTTCGTTCGCTCAGTTGCAACGATGCCGACAGTGGCGCGAAACCACAGGAGGGGGCGCTTTAGAGCGACGCTCCAAATCAGAGACATAGTTAGTGTGTTTGGAGAGAGGGGCCTCAAGCCAAGCCCCGAGCCGGTGGTGGCATTGGTATTGGCGGTGGCATCCAAGGTAACCTGATCTGTCAGGGAAAAAAGGAAAAATAGTAGAACAAGGTATGATTTTGGGCTACTTGATTCCTACTTTATGAGCAAGAAAACAGCACGAATGACGGAGACAAGACGAAGAGAAAACAACACAAGCACGGACTATCAACTGAGGTATCAATTCTGAAGACGACAATGCATACTTTAAAACAATTAAGGGTTGGGGAAGGACGAAGTTCCCGCAACACTTCCCGCAAAGGAACTTCCCGCAACACCTTAAAGTGTTGCGGGAAGTTCCGCGTGACAATCGCCGGAAATGGCAACCTTGCATGCGCCAAAAGGTGAGTTAGTTGGCCGTATGGAACTGCATAGGCTAGAATTATCAACAAATGGTAGGCTTCTTTAGGGTATCCAAGCATCATTTCCACGCCCAAAAGGGCTAGTGACGGACTGCTGACGCAAGAAGCACTTTTTGCGAATGACATAGGCTTCAAATATTTCTTGTGCTGTAGTGCCCCTGTAGCACATCAGAATGGTGCCCTTTTAAAACACGGTGGGGTGGACAGTGGCATGGCAATGTATAACCAGGTGACTGCCCATGAATGATCACACAGTGTTACAGTTCTCCCGCAGGCGATCTTGGGCGACTTGAACGCAGAAATTTTGGTCTGTCTGTTTTTCTTTCTGTCTCTCCTTCGAATCAGCCGGCCGGTCAAAGTAAAGCAGAGGTTGAAAAAGACAATATTATGCATCCGCAATCATTCCTAAGCATCTAACTCTTGTGCCAGTCCTCATACTTGCCAACATTGTTGAACCAAAACAACACATTACCCAGATATGAGGTAGGTACTAACTCAATACATAAGTGATATTTACAGTGTTTCTTTATAAAAAAATTCATTAATGCTTGATTTTTGCGATAGCAAATGGAATAACCCATTCACTGGGGGACAAAAAATGAAACTGACGCCGGCTGTCGCCAGCGCCACTATAGCTCGTGGTGGCATTCCAAGTTGCTCAACAGTAATGAAAGATTCCAGTAGATCGCGGTAGCTTCGACACCATAAATATTATGGGGAGCTCTGTCCCTTCGCAAAAATGTCCCGCGGCCGCGAACACTGCCCATGTCTCGACTTTTAACAAAAGAGACCCAACCTGTCCAGCATTTTTACTTCAAATCTCCGCAGTTTTGATTGGCGGTGCGGCCAATGTTTTGAAGTTTTTTTGCACCTGACCCGAAAGATCGCCTGTATCGTAATTATCCCTTGATATCACTGCAGTTTGGGTGGGTGCTGTTTCGGAACTTTTCGGTAGTTCTTTTGTTTCTCACCCATAATATTTGTGAAGTATGTACTGTAGCCTTTATAATAAATACCCCAGTTGAATAATTAAGCGCTCGAAATGTTGGCCCTTCATCTTGTCATAGTTACCTGTGTTGTTTTTAAAGCAAAGCTTTCTACCTCTACCAGCCAGCGGTTCTTTCGTGGCGTGCTGGACAAGAAACTCCCAACGCGGCTAGGGAGGCATAGGCCGCTTTTTACTCACGGAGAACAGTATAGATGGCGCGGCAATAGCACGCTCTTACCAAGCGTTCCCCGTGCTCACCCCGGTCGGCGCGTCGGCGAGACGCTTCCGTCCGTTCTGTCGTCTGCTTTACCGATGGTGTTGGGCCTGTTTTGGAACAGCTTCGTGCCCAATGCCCGCTTACTTCTCACAGCTTGATTAACTTGTTCGACAGCATGCACCCCCTGTGTAAATGGTCGTACGGCAAAGATACGTTAAGGAGTGGTTTGCAGGGTGGGAAAACAAAATGTAGAGACCACTTAGAGACATCTGGCCGCTAGAGAAACGCCGCATTTTTCGCACTGCTCGTCACGAATGGTACTGCGTTTTCTAAATTGATGAATACCAGTTCGGTTGTGTTTTAACAGGTATTACAAATGACGAATAAAAAAGCAGTTTCTGATAAAAGGCGATTATAATAGTTCCGTCAGCTTTCTCGCAATTCTCAAACTTACGAAACTATTTAGTTTAAATCTGTATAAATGGGAATCACTAAGCTCACAGGCCGGATTGTTTCGGTGTCTGCGCTTGTGTCGCGTGGTAGCGCATTATCCTGATGCGCTAGCCCCGAGCTAGGACATCTGGATGGCTTGGTGCTACTGTCTGACCCTTCGAAACACGCTCCTTTCCGTTTTTTTCCTTCGGACGCACGGCCAGGATACAGCGGCGGCGTCCGCCGCTAGAGCACCGACCGTGGCCTATGCTGCTGCGTTCGGGACGGCGGCCCCGCGAATACCAACTAACGGCAGCAGTATCTTTGGTTTCACTCTTTCTAGAGCCACGTTGTGAATTCAAGTGACGTCACATGTGGAATTGTTGGGGGGGGGGGGGGTCGTTCACATCTTTGCTTTCCAACCACCTTCACAGCGTGGATTGGTGCTTTTACGAAGCGGTCCGCCGCCGTACTTTCCCGCACCACTCCTCGGCTGTGCGGCGAAGCCACTGCGTGCGCCTTTCAGGCAGCACCCCCCCCCCCCTCCCCCTTGTCAGTGATTCATGTTTTCATGTCTCGACAAGGCCGGACCAGACGCTTATCTTTCGGCGCGTTTCAAACTTCGGCAGTTGCCGGCGAGGAGCGCCGGGACTTGTTCAAGGACACAGAGGCCCCGCGATCGCAACGGAGTCCTCCTGTCCCCCCTTTCTCAGACTCAACGTGCGCCGATGCTATCGACTGCTCACGAACTCTGGAAAGAGCGTTGTGTCTGTGACGTTCGTGGCGCGTTGCCGCTTGTTGGCATTTTGACGGTTACCGCTTTTGGGTATAAATAGAGCCCCGCAAGCGCTATAATTCATTCCTGTTTGAGCAGCGAATCACTGCTGTTATTCTGCTCAAGTCCTATACTGTTACCTCGCCCGTCGGGGCGTTGTTCTTTTGCTTCGGCTCATCTTTCGCTATGAAGTAAACAGTTCCGTTAGCCTACGGCTTCTGGGCTTCTTCACGGCTGCAACAGCGGCTGGCCGCTCGTCACACCACGCTACCACTCGTTGGTCGGAGGCGACAGAGCTTGGCTCGGCTCGGCCATCCCGGTCGCAGATGTTTCGTCGCCATGTACGAAGTGCGCAGGTTCACGGGAGGCCTTGAAAAAGGCTGTCGACCCGAACGCGCGCAGTTCGTGGGCTTACGGCGTTCCGCGGGAAAGCCTAAACAGGGACGATAGCGGAAGGAGGCAACACGAGTCCGTTGAAACGAAGGGTGTTTCTCCGGACGCGAGTTCAGAACCTAGCAACGCTGGGGCAGAGCCGGGAGTCGAGTCACTGAATGAGGTTCACGGTGCCGCTAAGCGTACTGACGGCGCCGCGACGGAGCGAGTCGCTAATGTTCCACTTGAAAGTCAGATACTCGATGTCAGGGAACGGCCAGCCGAGCACGTGGCCATTCCGGTGTCACCTGGGGTTGATCCGTCTCCTGAGACCGGGCCGCCCGTGCCTAAATAGGCCTTGACAGCCGGAAAGGAAAGCGAAAACACCCAGCGGTGTTCGCTTGCCGACAGTGTCACAAACAAATGCGGCAAGAGCTCTCATGCGCGCTTGCCGAGTGGCAGCGCCGCACGCTCGCTTGGCGCCGGGTCTCATTGGACCACACAGCGGCCGAGAACGAAAGCGCACGCCTTGCTCGAGCGGTGGAAAGTAGGCCAGTTTTCTCCGCGCGCTCGAGACACGCCTCGGAAGAAGGCCGATGTCCTCTCGACCGGTCGCAGTCGCTTTCACAGAGCGAGGGCACCTAAAGTACGGTACAAAAAGAGGAAAGCTCAGGGCAATGACGAGAGTTCAAATCGCAGCTCTCAGCGCGAGAAGTGGCTTGTAGACGCCTGAGTTTCTCAATTTCATTGTTTTTCCTGAAGCAGTTTTCGCCCGTTACGATTACATTTTTTTGTGTGAGACATTTCCAAACACGTGAAATGTGACCTTCAAGTTTGTGCACTTGTCTAAAGTACTGCTGGGCTAAAATATAACTACAGTAGTTAGTTATTCGCGTATTTTGTCGCAACTCAAAGCCTGGTAGATCTTCAGTGTGGATTTGTCTTCGCACTTGCCGGCAATGCGGTTGTGTCTTCCTGTGTTGTTCTGTTGCTTGCCTGACCAAGTCAGAGACGTTCTTGGGGAGCCACTACTCGTCCAGTGACCACCCCGGTGAAGCTCCGGCACGGTGTCGTATAGCCCAGGCCTGGAGTCGAGCGTCTGCCGAGCCCTTCACTTCGAAAGCGTCCCTCCGGACAATGGTTGAAGACCCTTACCCATCGGGATCTCGAACCCCTTCGGAGAAGCTGTTACGAATCGGCCCGCCGGCTTACTTTCCGGCATCACTCCTCTGCTGTGCGGCGAAGCCACTGCGTGGACCATGCAGTGGCAAGCTCGGGTCAGACGCTTCGCTTTCGGCGCGTTTCAAACTGCGGCAGTTGCCGGCGAGGAGCGCCGGGACTTGTTCAAGGACACAAAGGCCCCGCGATCGCAGCGGAGTCCTCCTCCTCCTCTCTCCCCTCTCTCGGACTCAACGTGTGCCGATGCTATCGACTTCTCACGAACTCTGGAAAGAGCGTTGTGTGTGTCTGTGACGTTCGTGGCGTGTTGCCACTTGTTGGCGTTATGACCATTACCGTGTTTGGGTATAAATAGAGCCCCGCAAGCGCTCTAATTCATTCCTGTTTGAGCAGCGAATCTTTGCTGTCATTCTGCTCGAGTCCTGTACTGTTACCTCGCACGTCGGGGCGTTGTTCTTTGGCTTCGGCTCTTCTCTCGCTATGAAGTAAACAGTTGCGTTAGCCTACGGCTACTGGACTTATAGAAATAGTGTATTATAGAAATAGCACATAGAAATAGTGTGAATATACCTGTAATCATGCCAGCAGTGAAGCGAAAACAAAAATTATGCCATAGTCCCAACTTATTATTTCCAATTAGAGAAGATGCATAGAAAAATATACCATGCCGTGTCTGGTCTGTTTTGGCGTGTCCTGGTGTAAACATCAGGTTTCTTTGGTGTGCCCTGGTGTACAAACCAGACCTGTTTAATGAGTTCTGACATGTACAGGGCCGTCCACTTTAGGTGCGAACTCGGCGCAGCGTGGCCGCGCTCCACGGAGCGCAAGCGCACAGGCAGCGGCCGCACATCGAAGCTAAGCGGCACAGGCGCGTAGGGGCTTGGAGGCGGGGCTTCGTGTCGTCTGCTAGCGCGGGAGCGCGCCCTGCTAGCTTTGCTGTGAAGCACACCTCCCTCTCGGCATGCCTCTTAGCGCTCCGCGATTGCGTTGCGTGAAAGCGCACTTCTCTCCCTGTACCTCGTTGTGTATCTTCTGCGTACGACATCTGAGCGCTTCCTCTTCCCAGTTTCATGGTCCCAGTGTAGTGCATGTATTGTTGAAGTCATTTCACCACTGGTTTGGCTGGGGTTGTAGGGTTTAACGCCGCAAAGCTACTCTTGCTTCGAAGGCGCTGCAGAGAAGGGCTCCGGGTAACCACCTCAGGTTTTTTACCGTGCACTGATACCGCGCAGCAAACGCGCGTTCTTCCATTTCGCCGCTTTTGGGAAGCGGAATCTGCTACTCGGATCGAATAGGGGTCTCCCGGATCAGTATATCCGAGCACCCTAACCACTGAGCCACCGTGACGGCCCAGGTCAATTCCTGGCGGGTTTAAGGACTTCACCACCACTAGAAGTAAAGAGGGTCAAGGAAAATTTTTTTTTTTCTCCGTGTGCTCTCTAAAGCAGGATGCCGTATGATCGGATATGCCGTCCGGCCCGCATTTTAAACTGTGGAGCTGTTGTTACTGGCCGTAAGTTTGCCGTTGCAGAAAAAAAATACCGAGAAAATTTTGAGCACCCGTGGGCGCGCTTCTTGTGGTAACCGCGGAGCGTCTCCGGCAAGCGCAGTGGATTTAGCGAAAAAAAAAAGCAAAAACCTCGAGGAGGGTTCGATTCCCGGCCGCGGCGGCCGCTTTTCTGATGGAGGCGAAAAGCAAAAACGCCCGTGTGTACGAGATTTCGTCGCACGATAAAGAACCCCAGGTGGTCAAAATTAATCCGGAGCCCTCCACTACGGCGGGCCTCATCGCATGCGTTGCGTCGGCGCGTTAAACCCCACAATCAATCAATCAAAAACCTCGAGGACCGAGAAAATGCTGAGCGTTCGTGAGCGGGTGCCTGCCGATACCGCCGAGTCCCCGGCTCGCGCAGTGGCTTTAGCAAAAAAATAAAAAGAACCTTCTGCTCTGCCGTCAAACTCTACCGTGCATGTAAAAACTCCAGCGATAATGCTGAAGATCTAATGCTATAGTTGAAAAAACGGGCCCGCTTGGGAGATGTCAACGCGGCCGCTAAATCCTCTAGAAGCCTTTATGGGCAATTGGAGACATGGCTACGAGTGTGCCCCTCCTTCTCGATACAACCTGCAGATCCCGCCACCGCTGCCTTGAGTCGATGACGAAGACATGGTGGAAAGATACAATGCTGATGATGATTTTCCATCCACCACTCAGCGTGAAGAAGACGACGACCTCTTTAATGCATAGGACGACGTTTACTGGCATCACAAACAATGCATATTAGCAATGATATTCACGCCTGTCCGGCAATACTCACCAACAACTGCTTCGAAATTCAATTCTTGTGCGTGAGTGCAAACTTCCCTAAAATTTTTTGATCGGAGTGTCACATGCTAAGTCTAGCTCGAAGACGCACGAGGAATGCTCGGTGCGACTTCGAATGTGATGAACGAACTCATTGAAATAGACAAGAAATATCGTAAATATGAAAATACATCAGAATATGTTCAGCCCACAATGCAGCTCCATGTTTAAATGTAAGGCATTGCTGGCATTATTAAGCACATTGAAAACATATTGAACATATCTGTGATTTTTCAGTTCGTGGCGTTTGGCTAGGCAATGTTTGTGGGGATGGTAAAGAAAAGAATGCATAAGTTCTGGACCTCAAGAACGGAGAAGCTGTTACACTATTGTCCAGCATGGAACTGGTGACTACAGCTTTATTACTAACGTATTTTCATTGCGAGGAAGTGCGCATCGTACCAGAAACGGATACATAGGAGGTTACAACAAAGGGAAGGGCCGCTGTCTCGTAATAACTAGCCAGGTAGGCAGCGCAACCAATGGCACATGCATTATAATGTAGCAGACTAGAGTGGGACCAGTCCAGGACTCGGCCGGAGAGTAGGCCAATTATGCTGGTTGCGTGACCCGCTGGCTGGTCGACAGCAAAAACCATCGCGAGGATGCGCGATATTCATATATATATATATATATAAATAGATAAAGCCAACACACATCGTTAAAGGGACAGACAACCGATTATTGTCGCGTATATGTTCTCTAGCTCACATGAAAGCGTGTGTTTTATATAAACCGGTAACCACAAGCAATTTCAAAACAAATTGGCTAATTTTAATTTGGCAGCAAACTACCTGAAATCGGAAGAGTGACGGTTCGTAGTGTCGAAACTTGACACTACAATATGTGTGCCTGTCACGGGACCTGCAAACCTGGCAGCTACTGCAACTTCTGAAACGTGTATTGACGCATTGAAAACCTTTTAACACAAGTATTTAACAAGGTAAAATTGTATATGTATTTCTAAACATCATTTTGGAAATTTTAAATGCTGAACATTTCTTTAACTCACGATGTCACCCGTTCTAGGCGTCCGTAGTAGTCCGCATCGCTCGCAGGTGCGCCCTCTCGGCGAGATCGTGGCGTGATAAAGGCGGGTGTCGGCAAGGCTGGAACGCACTCATCGCCGCGCTCTCTCGTCAGCCCCGCTCCTCCTCGCCTACTCTCTGCTCGCATCGCGCGCTCTCTCCGCGGTCGGTTCGCGCCCAACAGGTGGGGGCGAGCGCGTCGCGGGATCAACAACATCTGTGGCGTGATCGTGACGTCAGCATAGCGCGCGCGTGGCGCGATCGTGGCGTGATAAAGGCGGGTGTCGGCGAGGCTGGAACGCAGTCATCGCCGCGCTCTCTCGTCAGCAGTTGCCACAAGTGCAACAACATTAACGTAACGCAAACTACTTAACGTCGTGCGCCCCCGGAAACGCTCTGCATTTGATCGTGGCCCTCGCGAGGGGGATGTTTCTTCCATCAAGAAAACGGCTAACGCTGGCGGGAATCGAACCCGCGTCCTCGGGCACAGCATTTCTTCCACCCGTCGTCTTGTCATCATTCATTCAGTTAGGACGGTGACGCTGCTGAGCCCAGAAACGGCCGCCAAAAGGCTGCGCCCTAAAATAACAGCTTCAAAATTTCTTTTTACGCTCCGCTCAGCAGCTAAGCGGAGCGGGAGTGCGACTACGCATGCGCTGTCCGTTTGGCGGCTAAGCGGGCTAGCGGAGCGAGAAACACGGTCCGCTAAAACGCAGCCTGCGCGGACCGTCGCGGCCCTCTCCGCTAGCGCGGCGGGGTTGATGCGGGTGCCTCTCCCGCACGTGCGACAGCTTCACTAATTCTAAGATGGCTGCCACGTCTGCGGCGAGCGCCGCGGATTCAGGTTCTTGTTTAAGACACGCCGCCCGCCATCGCTGGGTTGCCCCCACTGTGGCTAACTGCGACTTCGTGCCCATAATGAGCGGCAGCGTCCAGTAAACAGACCCAGTGAAGGAGCTATGACGATTTTGCCTGAGTCAGGGTCGTTTGATCAGGCAAAATATTTGATTTCTGTTTACAAAGGCGCCAATGGCAGCTTAAAAAAAAAAAAAAAAAAAAAACGTCCCGCCTGAGGAGAATCGAACTTCCCACCTCCACAACGTGAAGCCAGATTCTACCTATCGTCCATCCCAACAGATGGCGCATTCGGGCAAAATAGACCGTTGCATTAAAAAAAACATAAAGGTTCAGGAAAGCCTGCGATTCAAACTTTTTTAGCTGGGCACAAGTTTTTAAATGTCGTTTTTCATTTCGCATACAGACAAAACTATGTTGCGGAGCTACTCTATGTCATGGTTGCCAGAATTATTTTTGGGAGGGACACATACGGCTCGTAGATCTAAAAAAATTTCGATTTAAAATGTTCTAGGGCGTTATCAGCAAAACCGTTTCTCGTCAAGGTTCTTTAAGTGATGCCCTTTCCTTTGGGATAGAGAATAAATACTCGACAAAAATCGGTTGTCTGCCAATTAGCGAAGTCGCGAGATTCAAACCCAGCCGCTGTGACCAAAATCCCGCGGAAGCAAAATGCCATGTGCAGCGTAATACTAGTGCATATTAAATAAATCCTGGCTGCCGAAATTATACGTAGCCCTCCTCCACAGCGTCTCTCCTTAACGCAACCAAGCCAGTTCAGAAATGTTTGCAACAATAAATGCATTAAACTGGGACCGTGAAACTGAGAAGAGGACGCGCTCAGATGTCGTACGCAGAAAATACACGACGCGGGGCAGAGAGAGATGTGCGTTTTCCCGCAACGCAGTCGCGGCGCGCTAAGAGGCATGCCGAGAGTTAGGCGTGCTTCACAGTAAAGCGAGCACGGCGCGCTTCCCCGTTAGCAGACGACACGAAGCAACGCCTACAAGACCCTATGCGCCTACTCCACTTAGCTTCGGTGCGCGGCCGAGGCCTCTGCGCTGGCGCTCCGCGGAGCGCCAGTTTGGAGTTGATGATTGTTTTGATTGGAGTTGATGATTGATGAAGGAGTTGGTGATTGTTTTGGGGCATGCCCCATAGCCAACGTGAAGCTTCTCTCTAAAACGCTTATTTTTTTCCCCTCTCGATTCACGTAACGGTATTATTGTGGTTTCGGTTTCAGTAGGGCCTCATTGAAGGTCTCCACAAAATGGAACGATTTATGTGGTTTGGAAACAAAGCGAAGCTAAAACTTCCATGCTGTAAAGAAACAAAGTGAGTTGGATTGTGAATAAGATGCAGTTGTGAGTGAGCGTGAGTGGGGGATTGGAGTGGGGAGCGCATGTGTGTGGGGGAAGCGAGTGGTGATTGCGAGCGAGTGTGAATGGCCATTGCAAGTGGCCAGTGCGGCTCTGAGGGAGTGTGAGTGGAAGAAGCGAGTGGGGATTGCGAGTGAGTGTGAATGCGAGTGGTAACACCGAGTGGTGAGCGTGAGCGAGAGTTGGTACGAGTGATGACGACCAGCAGTTGACTAATTATGGGGTTTTACGCGCCAACGAAACGCAGGCGATGAGGAGCGCCGTAGTGGAGGGCTCCGGATTAATTGTGACCACCTGAGGATCTTTAACGTACGCCTAATTCTCGTACACACGGGCGTTTTCGCTTTTCGCCTCCATCAGAAAAGCGGCTGCCGCGGCTGGGAATCAACCCGCGACCTCATCCTGAGCAGCGCAGCGCTTTAGCCACTGAGCCACCGCGGCGGGTATGACGACTCGCGCTTATGCTCGCCACTGGATGAGCATGAGCGCGAGTGAGTGCGAGTGGTGACGACAAGTGGTGACCGTGAGCGCGATTGATGGAGAGTGGTGGGGACGAGTGGTGAGCGCGAACACGAGTAATTGCGAGTGGTGAGGGCGGAGTGGCGAGCGTGAGTGCGAGTTAGCGTGAGCGGGAGTGCGTGCTTGTAGTGAGGCTGGCGAGCGTGAGTGCGAGTGAGTGTGAGTGGTGAGAGCGGAGTGGTGAGCGCGAGCGCGAGTAAGAGCGAGTGGTGGGGAAGAGTGGCGAGCGTGAGCACGAGGGAGTGTGAGTAGTGAGGCCCGAGTGGCGAGCGTGAGTGCAAGCGAGTGCGAGTGGGTAGAGCTGAGTGGTGAGCGTAAGGGCGAGTGAGTGTAATATATTTTTTTGAGTGAGTGTGAGAGAGTGGCATCCAGTTTTTCCGAGCTATGGGTGTATGTGTCATCCACATAGTCACTCAATGCAAAGCACTCGACACAATAAGACGCGAATACTTCCCACAACTATACAGACTTCATAGTTCAACACACCCGTCGTACTTCCTTGGTGACGACCATATCATTTCCCATGTGTGCACATTTCAGTTGCTTGCAGCCGTCAGGGTTTTCATTGATTGTAGGGCTTAATGACCGACGCAACGCAGGCGATGAGGTGCGCCGTAGTGGAGGGCTCCGGATTAATTTTGACCACCTGAGGATCTTTAACGTGCGCCGAAATCTCGTACAGACGGGCGTTTTTGCTTTTCGCCTCCATCAGAAAGCGGTCGCCGCGGCTGGGAATCGAACCCGCGACCTCATGCTGAGCTGCGCGACGCCTTAGCCACTGAGCCACCGCGGCGAGTGCCGTCAGAGTTTTACACCTCATTTCTTATCATGCTTACCGTGAACCTGGCCCTTTACACCAGCCATCCTTGTTGTGTTTAATTCATTTTACTTTTCTTCATGCTCACCGATTTTAGTGGCTACTTTTTCATGTCTGTCAGCCAGCCACTCTTTCTTGGCGCTGTCTGCCCCACTTGGTCTTGCGCCGCTAAAATACAAAAATCATCATCAGCTTGTGATTCCCGGCATAGTTTACCAATTTATTTGGGTCATTTTTAAGTAGTCGGGCAGAAGTTTAATGAAATTACGATCTTTCTGGGGAGCGTGTAGAACATCCAAGGTTGTCTTTCAGCTTGAAAGAACGCTGTGTCTAAAGGTACGTCGGACGTACCCGCAAAATTTCTTAAAGATACGTCGGACGTACCCGCAATATTTCTTAAAGATACGTCGGACGTACCCGCAAGATTTCTTAAAGATACGTCGGACGTACAGGGCCCAGAGTGGCTCGAAAGCGGCGTTGCTCAAAACTAGCGTGGTTATCTCGAACCATCGACGGCAAAACCATCACGCGTTTGCTGTATATATGCCAAGAATCTGATGCCTAACCTGACGCAGAATGTATTTTTTCCCCTCGTGTTCTCTAGTTGGACCTTAATTGAAGGGGCGGTTAGAGCCCTCGCTGAGGTCAGAGATCGAATGCGGACTACTACGGGTTCTCGCAAGAGGGAAACAAAATCATGTGCGACGCGAGTATCTTTCTTTTTTTTCCCTCATATGTTTCTGTTTAAAGCCCTAACCACATGGGCGCGAAATCACGCGTCGTGCGAGCGTCGGCGTCGTTCGGCGTCAACGCGCGGGCCCGCAGGAGGCAGGCGAAGTCGCGCGCCAGTCGCTGCGTTGGCGGGCGTTGCTGGACACCTATGCCATCCTGTTGAAGTCGTTTATGAGCAGTTATTGTCGCTTATTGAACTACAATTATCAAGGCTTTAGCTTTAGCAAGAAAAAAAAATCACTTGGCGTCTTTACTTATTGCTATGTTGGCGGGCAAATATTGAAATGCTGCGAAATGTATCTCTAGCCATCACGGTCAACGCTAGCGTCACTAAATAAACAAAATAAGATAGAATGATAAACGAAGACGCACCTCGAACAACTGCTTTACTTGCTACTTGATTTAACCTTCATGTTGCGTACCGACTGCACGTTCGTGAATTCAAATTGTAAGCAAAACAAATTGCAGCGCTGCCTTAATTGATACTGAGGTTACCGTCGAACGTCATTTGTTGGTTGAAAGGCAAGGTACTCTGGCACCCTGTCTGTACCGTGTAAAAAACAGCTGATCAAACCCTCGCCACAAAAAAAAAAAAAAGAGTGGATTTGCCGGGATTCGAACCACAGACTTTCAAAACAGTAGGCCGGCTCTCAACCGCTCGACCACGGAATGAGACAAGGAGTTTCGCAGAATTCCGTGTACCAACTGAGGCTGCCCACGAATAGTGTCGTGTGTGTGTGTGTGTGTGTGTGTGTGTGTGTGTGTGGTGTGTGTGTGTGTGTGTGTGTGTGTGTGTGTGTGCTTTCTTTTGGTCGTATTTGAGAGATTGGAGCAGTGGTAACGCTTGCTTCTTGCGCACCGATCTTGAAGCCGATGACAATAATGCTAGTGCTACAAGCAATGTAACCACAGCTCCCTTATTTGAGCCAACAAAAGCTATCGCACATCCCCGGTCTCCCCTGCGCAAGCCACGGGAGCTACGAATGGAATGGAATGGGCCAGAATTCTGGCGTTGATAACGCTTGCTCGTCACGCACCGATCTTGCTGACGAGCCACATTATGCTAATACTGGATGTGATGTAACCAGAGCTCCCTCATTTAACTCACACAAAGCTATCGCAGATCCCCGATCTCCCCGATGAAAGCCGAACAAGCCACAAATGGATGAGCGCTTGCGAACAGAAATAGCTTGCAATTTGTCTCAAGGCAACCGATTACCGTAAGTTAAAAAGAAATTGATTGTTTTCTGCTGAAAGGAACGACCCCAAACCACGCGAAGACGGACGCTGCCGCTCGCTTTCCGATGCTCTCTCGTGCTGCGTCGACGCCGATATCTGGCGAGCGAAGATAGCGTCGCTCCAGTTTCAGCTCGCGTCACCGTGCATTTCTGGCGACGCGACGTCGACGCGAGAAAACGCTGAACGTACGCTGCATGTTTGGGCTGAGTGAAACCGAATACACCGACGTACTTAACAAAGTTTCGCGGATACGTCCGAAGTATATCTTACGTCCGACGTATCTTTAAGAAATTTTGCGGGTACGTCCGACGTATCTTTAAGAAATTTTGCGAATACGTCCGACGTATCTTTAAGAAATTTTGCGGGTACGTCCGACGTAACTTTAGACACAGCGTTGAAAGAATACCCGACTGCGCGCGCTTCCTTATAGCCGTTATGTTTGTTTTCGTTTCAACT
Organism: Haemaphysalis longicornis; assembly: GCA_013339765.2. Taxonomy (NCBI): domain Eukaryota; kingdom Metazoa; phylum Arthropoda; class Arachnida; order Ixodida; family Ixodidae; genus Haemaphysalis; species Haemaphysalis longicornis. The sequence goes on along the minus strand of JABSTR010002873.1, from coordinate 16,690 downwards.
GAATAATTTCGCATGTCATCTCGGTTATTTGTGAGCTTTTTTAACCCTTTGATGCCCGGCGTTGCTCAGGAGTAGCAACCCAAACAACATCTTTTTTTCTACCGGGTTTTGTGGGGTTTTGGACATTTAACTCCATATGTTGGCAGACGAAGATAGCCGGACGTTTAGAAAGTCCGAAACGGAGGGCGGCAAGTACTTTTACCCGCTAAAAACAAGACTAGTTTATGCTTGTCGACTCGCATTGAGCCCGGTGGCTCGATGGGCTCGTGACAGGTAAGCGAAATTGTGCATTTTTGGTTTTTACAAATAATAGAAATACCAACTTTTCGTTTGTGGTGTCCAATCAAACCATAAAAGGCTGATCAAGGTAGCATGCCTGTTGAACTAAAATATAGAGCAGCAAGTGACCGGTGTTGCTCAGGAGTAACACCTCATTGTGTCAGTCAGTTTTTTTCTGACTTCATGTCTGTGATGTCTGTAGTCGTTTTAGATCATAAAATTGTTTTCGCGATCTTAAGTAAAAAAAATAGTTTTGGGAACCAAACGGTTACGTTTTTTTTGTTGAAATTGGCAGATATGCGAAACGTCGAAAATTTGGCGAATTGTGGTTTCCATTTGATACGATTCGGAGCCCAGTTTCACTGTTTAAAGTATTCCAACATTTGGAATATTCAAAATTTACAAATACAGCAGCAGAGGTTGGCTTTGCCGCACGACAAGCAACTTCACCGCACGGCTTGCGTCGTTGCTGGCTTCCTTGCACAGCGGAAAAGTTCTGCAAAAAAGACTAACACGTGCAAGCCTCGCGCTGAAAGAGTTTCCGCAGCAGGGGTGTGGCAAAAATCCGTTTCGAGCGGTGGTAAAAAAACCAAAAAAAAAACAAAAAAAAACAAGCCTGCACTCAAATAACATCTTAGTCATTTTTGTTGTTGTTTCGTAGGTTGTTTCGTTCACAGTAATATCTACACAAAGTACGACGAGGGCACACGCGAATGTGCAATTTGTTACAAAAAATACACTAATTCAAAAGGTATAAAATGTTCCAGGGCACTTTTAATAATTACAAAACAATTACTGCAGTGAAGAAAAAATTTTGGAACGGGGGAGCATTCTGATACCGATACACACCTCTGGTTATGTCCCTGGTAGGCGCAGGTGTATATTAGCCGAAGTGGAAAGCTACTGTTCCAAAATGGCATAGGTGAGGAATCAAGAGTGAAGGCTGGTTGGCGTGTAGTAAGGTGATGCGAGCCACTAGCATGCGTATCGTCTTTTAAATGATTAGAAGGGCCACTGGCATATACATCTATATTCACAGCATGTTCGGAAACCCCTGCATTTCTTCAGTGCTACGAGTGCATAATATTTGCCCTACCTTAGCTTGCCTTAATCATTTGTTTTGAACGCTTTGTACCATTTTTGTACAATGCACTAGCTCGTGAACACTTCGATGCGTTATGTCTTGACGGCAGGCTTCGAAACCTCCATAGCAAAAATATCCATACTGTACACTCTCGTTAAGACAAACCCAGTTATGACGAATTTTATGGTTATGAAGAACAGCACTTTTGCTCTCTTCTAACGTGCACAATACAAAAAACGTTGTCTTAAAACAAATTTCTGAAAAACGTCGTCCTAAAACAAATTTCTGATATTACCAACGGATTTTCACAGTTCCTTCGAGTTCTTAACTGGAGTATCCCGTATTTGGAAATATTATGTTTGATTCGAAGTCAATCATTACTTTTTGTATACGTTTCGGAGCCCTCAATTTCATATTCCCTCACCTGTACTCATTTGAATTTCAACACTGCGTTTTTGATGGGCCACACATTTCACAGACGTCACCAAACCCAGACGCGACAAGACGCATTTCCAGGTGGGCTATTACAGGTATGTTATCTGCCTTTGAGTAATCCTCACAAAAACTCACAGAATATTTTACGAGCTTTTATTTCATCCAACAATTATTTCACCCCACCTTATTCTTAGGTCCTTGATTAAGCACTTCGTTTTTCTAACCGGGTCATCAAGAAGTACGAAATCTTTGTCTTTCAGTCCAATTGATGGATCCGTGGTCGTCCAGTAAAGTTCTCCATAAAACTTGTGGCGCCAATTCTTTCGTCAGAGGGCTGCTTCATTGCTCGACATTGTTTAAAGAGACGGCAGAAAACTCCAATTACGTTAAATATCCAGCTACTCAGAACAACGGCAGCCGCAGCGTCACAAAAGCGACATAATTCGAAAGCCTCTCGCCCTCCCTGGAGGGGCCAACAGCCGCATGAACAGGCGTGGCACCACCTGCCCACCAGATATTCTTGTATGTCTCATTTGGAGGTTGACCTCGAATGACCCCGGCGTCCACACGAACGACAAGAAAACCCAAGTGAACCAGGAAAGACAAGAACTGAACCAAAACAAGCCAGCCGTATGTAAGAGACAATAATTGGCTACGGAAGTAATGAATGTTTAGTCATTGATAGTAATGATTAGTAAGCTAGGAGTAAGGTGTATTAAAATATTCTAGGTAGATTAAGGTAAGTTAAAGGTTCCGTGCAGACGAAATGCAAGTTTATTGCCCACAGCGTTTGCACGGCAGCAAACGATGGCGTATTCACTGAGAAATTATCCACCATCACCACCACCCCCACCCCCACCACCACCATCATTATTTTATTATTATTATCACCATCATCATCATTATCTCATCTACGCTCAGTGCAGGGCAAAGGCCTTTCCCAATAATCTCCAATTATCCCGGTACTGTGCTAACTGCGACCAATTTATCCCCGCAAGACTTCTTGATCTCATCTGTCTATCTAACTCTGCCGCCCCCAGGAGCGCTTCCCTTCTCTAGGGATCCACTCTGTTACCCTTAATCACCAACGGTAATCTTGACTTCGCATTACATCCCCGGCCCATGTCCATTTCTTCATCTTAATTTCTACTAGTATGTACCTAACACACGTTTGTTCCCTGACCCACTCCGCTCACTTCTAATCCCTTAATTTTACACCTATCATCTTCCGTTTCATTGCTCTCTGAGTCATCCTCAATTTTAGTTGAACCCTGTTAGTGAGCCTCCAGATTTCTGCCCCGTAGGTGAGTACCGGTAAGATACAGCTGTTATACTCTTTCTTCTTCAGGGTCAATGGTAGGCTGCCATTCATTGTCTGAGAATGCCTGCCGAATGCACTTTACCCCATCCTTATCCTTCTAATAAGTATCTCTGCCTCATGGTTGGGATCCGGGATCTCTACTTGGCCTAAGTAGATATATTTGGTTACCACTTCCACAGCCTCGCCACCTGTCTCAAACTGCTGTGCTCTCCCAAGGTTTTTGAGCATCACTTAAGTTTTCTGCATATTAATTTTCAGGCCCACAGTGCTACTCTGCTTGTCCAGTGCAGAAAGCATGCTTTGCAATTCGCCCCCCGAGTCACTTAGCAAGTCAACGTGATCAGCAAATGTGAGGTTACTGAAATATTCTCTATTAGGCGTAACTCCCACCTGTTCCCAATGCAATGTTCTGATTTCTTCTTGTAAACATGCTGTGAATAACATTGTAGAGATTGTTTCTACTTATCTGATGCCCTTCCTTATACGTATTTTACTTCTCTCCTTATGTAAGATGACAGTAGCTGTAGACCCATTGTAGATTTCCTCTAGTATTCTTACACAATGCTCATCTGCACCCTGGTTCCGTAATGCCTGAAAGACTGCTGAGGTTTAGACCGGGTCAAATGCTTTCTCATAATCTATGAAGGCTATATATAGGGGTTCAGTATACTCAGCACACTTCTTTGTCACCTGATTGATCATGTGAATATATGGTCCATTGTTGAATGGCCTTTACGGAAACCTGGTTGTGCTCTAGGTTGACTAAAATCTCAGGTGCAGAAATCCTTTTAGCGATTACCTTGGTAAGTACCTTGTAGATGACTGACAGCAAGCTGATCGGCCTGTAATTTTTCAAGTCCTTTATGTCCCCTTTGTTATGGATTAGGATGTTGTTCGCGTTCTTCCAAGATTCCGGTACACTCGGACTCATAGGCATTGCGTATACACGTTTGCTGGTTTTTCAAGTACAATTTCCCCGCCATCCTTCAAGAGGTCTGCTGTTATCTGATCCTCACGACGGCTTTGCCCCCTTTCATTTCTTTCAAAGCCTTTCTTACTTCTTGTGTCATTGCTGGTAGGATGTCTATTTCCTCTGAACTACTTCCTCGTTCGAGATTATCCTGGATGTCCCGGCTACTGTACAGATCTCTAAAGAAGTCCTCGTGTACTTTGACTATTTTATTTGTGGTTGTGATGACATTTCCTCGCTTGGCTTTAAGTGGATACATGTGATTTTTTCCCACGCCAAGACGCTTCTTCACTGCTTTCAGGCTGCCTCCGTTCTTTACAGAATATTCGCTCCGCTCCATATTATACTTCCGTATGTCAGCTGTCTTATCTTTATTGATTAACTTCAAAGGCTCCGCTGGTTCTATTCTTTCAGTTGGGGTTGACATTTTCATAGTTTGCCGTTTCCTAATTAGATCTTCCGCCTGCTGGGAATGGTTGCCAGTATCCTGTCTAGCCGTCGTGCCCCCGACGTCTACTGCACACTCCGTGATAATGCGTGTAAGACTGTCGCTCACTTCCTGTGCCGTAAGCACTGCTTCCTCGGTAAGAGCAGAATATCGGTTCTGCAGCGCGATCCTGAGTTCTTATACTTTACGTCTTACTGTTGGCTCATTATTCCGCTTCTTTCGTACTAGCTTGTTACGGTCCTTCCTCAAATCTAGCCTAATTAGAGATCTTACCATACGGTGGTGACTACACCTTACCTTTTCGAGCAGTTTCACAACCAGAACGATTCCAAGCTTGTCGCATGACATGAGGTCTATTTCATTTTCATGCTTCTTATTCGGGCTCCTCCACGTCCACTTCTGGCTCTCTCGTTTACAGAAGAAGCTATTTATGATGCCTAGGTTATTCCGTTCTGCCAACTCGACTAGTAGGTCGTCCGTGCTATTTCTACAGCCCAGACCATAGTTGCCAACTGCCTTGTCTCCAGCCTGATTCTTGCCTACTTTAACATTGAGGTCTTCCATAACTACGGTATACTGTGTTTTTTCTTTGGCCATTGCCGTTTCCACGTCTTCATAGAAGCGTTCAACCAGTTGGTTGTTGTGGCTGGATTGTGGCCGTAGCCCTGTACCACCTTGAGTTTGTACCTCTTATGGAGCCTAATTACAAGACCTGCTGCCTTTCGTTAATGCTATAACGCTCTGTTGCCAGCTATGCTTTTATTGACTAGAAATCACACTCCCAGTTCTCTTCTGTTCACTAGACCACGATAACATAACAACATATGACGTGTCTATTTTTCAGCACCGTAAGGAATTCACCTTTCCTCCTAAACTCACTAAGCCCTATGACACCCCCTTTATTTCTTTTTAATTCTTCGAACAACACCTCTAGACTCGCTTCGCTAGATAAGGTTCTCGTGTTAGACGTTGCCAGGTTACTATTACAATGGCGGCCTGTCCAGCTGCAGGGATTCTTAGTGCCCACTTCTGCGTTCCAGTTCTGACCGCCGCCATGGTCACTTGCTTTGCAGCCACGGGAGACTGAGGGCCATGGGTTAACTGGCGTATTCATGGGAGGCTGTGGCCGTTGCTACACCAGGGTGGCCATCCTTCTCTGGTAAGTAGTACGTTACCGGGAATGGTCACCGGCGTCGGGCCGCACCCCATGCGTCATTCTGCAATTCCTTCAATGCGGGGATTTTTTTGTTCTTTCTTTTTTAAAGCCCGGTGGGAATTGTCTGTCACCGGGATTCGATCCACGGTCTTTCTGCACGTGAGGCGGATGATATACCTCTACGCCACGGCTGCCCCCTAATTATTTCTATGAATTATTATTATTGAATGAATTAAGGTTAAAATTTTGATTCTGCCCCCAAATCGTGCGTTTTCGTGACATCTGCCATGAAGTCACAAGGGCGGGTATTTAAACAAATTTTCAGCGCGTCATTAGGCTCTGCAGATTTGCAAACTGTCAGCGCTCCCAGGCGGCGCTACCATAGAGCTACGGACCATTGTCCGCTGTTGCTTTGTTTTTGACCGTATTTGTACCTGGATTGTTTAAGTTACAGTAGAAAGTAATCGTTTCCTGAAACATGGGGTATGCTCGACAAACAAGGTCACGTAAGACGACGTCGCTTACCCCAGTCGACCAGTGTAGTTCGTGTAAGACAACTCCAAAGCGGCAGACTGCTTTGCAGATAAACCAAGCATAGTGCGCCCAGGACCAACAGTAATGCGCATTGATACTTCTATGTTTACGCGCATTTCCGTAACTTTCATTGTTTACTCCACCATTCTTACTGCTGTGAAATGAACATGATTTACATTAAAGGACAAAGAGGTCGTTCGACAAGCTGCCTAATTTGCGTTTGCTTTTGCCCGCCTCAGCCAATCGCAGAGCTGGGCGTATCACATCATAGGTTCTGTTGCGGGAAATGCGCTAGTGGGTCGCATGGCCATTCCATTTCTTCCCCAATTATATAGCTTATTTGAGTGAAGTGTGCGTTAAAAGTGGTGTCAGTATGATCCTAACGAGGCAATCGTTCGAATGAACCAAACTTGTGTTTCGTCTGCATGGCCCCTTTAATGTGGGGAAGGTTCGAGTTATGCTGGATTAAGACGGACTAAGCGGAAATATTGTGAGTTCAGTTGGATTAGAGCAAAGTTATTATCATTAGGGTTTATTAACGTGGAATAAGATAAATTAGGACGAATTAAAGTGAATTATAATAAATTAAGTTTAGGAAGTTCGGTATTAGGGCGGATCTAGATAATTATGGTGGACCAAGATGAACGATATAGGTGAGGGGGTTAAGGTGAATTGAGGTAGATTAAGGAGGAATGAAGGTGGGATTACTGTGGATATGGACTAAGATAAAACAATCTAAATTAGGATGACTTTGGGCTGTTTAAGGTGGATTACGATGGGTTAAGAGGGATTAAGGTGAATTAAGAGCCTTAAAAAAGCCTGGCTGCTGCGTTGGCGTGTGGACGGGTATATAAGAGGTACCACGTGAGTAGTGTACACCAGAGTTGCGCCTTCAAAGCATTGTAAGCAGACCTAAGTACTCTGAGATAAGAGATCTTTAACAAAACGAAAACACCGAGAAAGACTGAAAATTTTCCAATTTCGGGCCACAGTGGCGTAATATGCACTGGAGGGACGTCTTAAGGGTCAACGCTAAGAAAATCTGGGCTTTACACTCTTGGAAGATGGACGTCCACCGAAGCTTGCGCTCTGTTTGAATTTTATGTTCGGGTTTGGCTATATTGCGGATTTGATATGTTGAATTTTAAGGACAGTGGCTCAATGTTTACGTCAAATACTAAGGACACACACGATTGGTGGGTGGAAGCAATGTCGTTTTATTATAAAGCGGCTACGCCAATCACGCGAAGAGTCTGGTGCATTGAACATGTGGTCGCCGAGGAGTGCACGGCATTGCGCAATGGCAGGGAGGGGGGGCATAGACTCCGCGCGTTTCAAGCAGCATACACGACTCGGGAAGAGGCGGCTTTGAAGAGGAGCATAAAATGGGCAGTTGGTAACCACAGTGCCTCCGTCGAGGATCCTACTTCACTACGCAACCATAACTTGGGAAAGCCTTAGACAGCAAAGCTTAAACCGAACCCTTTAAAGTTGGCTTGATCTCTAAGGACGAATGCATTAAGGGGAAGAGATTTTTTTCGGGGGGGGGTGGGGGGGGGGGGGGGGTAGTAGGGGGGGAATATAAATTTGCTTTTTCATTTTTTTTTAAATTTTTTTCCAGACTCTGAACACACGCCGCTGCGAAAACTGTTTTCGGCAGCGCGAGACCCGAAATATCATGGCCATATTTTTTATCATTTTTATCATTTTTCCCTGCATGTTCGCAACCAAGTGAAACGATCAAACCTCAGTAGAAGGCCTACAAGCACCCAGTCATGTTTCTAGGTGGTTCCTTAGGTAAGCAGTCCAGCAATCGCACAAGGAAGATTCTGTGACGTCATAGAAAAGTTGCGGAAGATGCCTGATGAAGTCGCCGCAGCGTAATCTGTTTTCTTTAATATCTCCGTTATTTCCTTTAAGTTTCTGATTAGATTGGTATCGTTGTAATACGTATAGGTTATCTAAAGAACCCAAGATGTATTTTGTCTTCATGGCCCCTTTAAGACAGGGCCAAATGCAGATGAGCTTTCTTAGTTCACCAACCAATCAGGAGTGTGGGAAAACCGCGCCTCGGCTTTTAGTGGCGCCGAAGAAAAGCGACGCAAAACCCGGTACCCATCTCAGCAAGCGTCGTGTTCTTTTTGGAAGACAAAGTCCCAAGGCGCAGCTCGCGCTGCGGGCTGCACGTACCTATCAACCTCATCGTCGTTTTCCCTGCGCGGTTCATTCCAGCCGCGTGACAGTACTGCGCGAGTTTCAAATACAATTTACAACATCCTCCGCGCCCGAAAAAGTTCATTCGCACAACTACAACGGGCACAACAGCTCTACTGGACTCGTCGCTTCTCTATTTATACCTCGTGGTAAACGACTTTGCATGTCCTAACAAGATTACCCATCGACAAGTACACCATGGTTATCTACAGTTTACAATATCCTCAGCGCCCGACAAAGTTCCCAGTTCCATCCCCCGACTCAGACGGGCACAATAGCTGTACCGGCACACACTTTGACATAGACATGGCACCTCCTACACATTGTCTGCCCCTAATAAGCGAAGACTGTTCACGCAGTTTCGCAGGAGCGTCGTTGACATTACTATGGGCATGGTCCGGTACATGCTTTAGGTGATGAGGTTCCGGCAATGATGGATTTGGGGGGTTGCAGGATCGGGTACACTTACTCTTTTGAAGCCTCCCCGTCTCAGAACGTCTATTGATTTCCAGGATCCCGCGATTTCTCTGAAAAAGGTTGCAGGTCATCAGTGCGGGTAACTTGGGAAAATTCACGTACAACATCTGACGGCTCTCCGGAAATACCGTTGCCTTGCGGGGACGCTTCTTCGGCACCGGCTTACCATTCAGGCCCATGTCGCCACATGTTATTCATAAGCAGGCTCTGTGCAGATTTGCTGACCAGGTCGTCCGAATTGGTCTTTTCGGAGGAATGCGTTTGAGGACTTGGGTCTCGGAGGTCCCAAACTCTTTGCAGTGGCCGAAAAATCTCGCCGTTGAAGTGGGAGTTCGTGCTAAGAAAGCACACTTGGCTGCTCGCTTTGTTGCTTGATCCTCCGTTGCTAGGTGAAGGGCCCTGTAGCGTCCAGCTCATATTTGTGCTAGCGGCGATCAATGCAGGGTTGTCTTCGTCCCACTTAGTTTCTCTCGTACTCGGAATCAACTTCCAGAGTTTATCTGAGCGAATGAGAACACCCACGCCTGGCTCGTGATTAATGCCGGTATAAAAGACTTCGTCCGCCAGATGTTTTCCTTCGGCAGCCATGGCATGGCGAAACGGAATATCACTAGGCGGTTGAGCCATCTCTTCGCATATGAAAGGCACGACTATGCCTTCTATATCCGCCGTAAGGCTGTCGTGCCGACTTTTTAACGTTTAGGTCTGCTCAGTCTTCCAAAGGCACTGATGGAGAGTTCCGTCTCGGCGACAGTAGCGAGCTTCAGCTTGGAAGAAACACTCTCTTTGACAAAGGTTCGCTGGCTCCCATTGTCGATGAATCCGCGCATATAGCAACAACGCTCTGACGCCATCATCCATGCTCGGAACGTCTGGAGTAGCACTTAATTGATGAGTCCAGGAGCTGAAGCATACTGTGCGGTGACTCGCATCTTGACATTCAGCTGCTGACCCTTATTCGAGGATGGTATGTCCATATTACGACCGTGGCACATAGATGAAGCGTGTCGTTATTTGCATGTCTGACATTGCACTCTTCGTCGGCAATCACGGACTAGATGACCTTTAGCCGTGCACCGGAAGAAATGACCGTGGGACGCCAGTTGCTCGCGTTTCTCTGACAGGGTCATGTCGCTCCTGCAGTCCTCAGTCTTGTGCTGCGTGGCGGAGCAGAAAGGCAAGACGAGAGGAGAGAGTTCGTCTTGTTCTAAAGAGATGATGCGGCAGGAGTCGGAGTCTGCTTCTTTGGAGATCGGTTGAAGACTGGAACATCGCGTTCAGACGACTTCGGCCAATTGTTGATGAGAGAAGTCTTTCTCGGTACTCGACCTCTATTCGGAGAAACTTGAGTAGCTGGTCGAGTTAATCAGACGAAGCCTGGGTAGTTCCTGTGGCATTCTCCGTGCTTTCTTTTTTGTAATACTCTACCACGATGTCGGCTGAGGTCATTTTGAGCAGCACCTCGTTTAGCATAGCTGCGTACGAAGAAGGTAATTCCGAGACTATGCAGACCCCTCCGGTTCAGTTGCACCGTGTCCAAAAGCTTCCGCAAAGCAGGAACGTTGCTAGCTGAGCAGTCGGGTTTGAGAATTCGCAAATTCTCCAGGTATTTGTGCTCGATCAGTTTGACGTTCCCAAACCGGCGCTTGAGAATTTCGAGCGCTTTATTATAGCAGGAGTAGGTCACCTGAATTCCAGAACGGCTTGCGCAGCAGATCCGTCCAGTAGGGAGATCAAGTAGTGGAAGCGATCAGCGTTTGACCATGTTCGTCTTACTCGTGCACTGAATGCCGAAAACAGGATCCCAAAAGGGCTGCCATTTGGTCACTGCGCCATCATATCGAAGAAGCTCCAACTTCGAGAAGCCTCGCTCCGAACTCACGCGTTTTGAGTTGGTGTCCGCTAAGTGTTGTCTCTGAAGACGCAGTGGCCCTGGCTGAAGGTAGAACCAAAGAAGGATGCGTTGCAGCGTTCTGCAGTACTTCAATGTGGTGCTCGAGCAACGCCAACGTGCTGTTCGCGGCATAGTCGTACTGCATGACCACGTCGTAGTCGTCCGCCGCTAGGTCGTCGGTCAGGTGTCGTTCAACTTCGTTGTTCAGGGCTCGAAGTTCCAAGTTACTGGCACGCAGGCGGCCGTGCAGGATTCGAAGTCCCAAAGCTCTAATTGCTTTCGACTGAAGCACCTGGTTGACTTCATTGATGATCCTCGTGTTCATGGCTCGTCGTGAGGCCCGCTTGTGCTTTGCTCGCTCCATGCAGGTCCAGCTCGAAGTGCAGCTCACACACGCCGGGAATAAAAGGCCCGTGTCGTTGGTTAGTCAGAGTTTTGTCACCAAAAATCGATGTGGGAAAATCGCGTCTCGGCTTTTAGTGGCACCGAAGAAAAGCGACGCAAAACCCGGCATCCATCTCAGCAATCGCAGTGTTCTTTTAGATGCGACGGCATCTCATTCACTCGCCTTGTCCCTCCATACGGCGTTGTCGTTGTCCGTCCACACCCCTCCCTCATTCTCCTCGCCGCACGAGCTGCACTCTCCGCCGCTCACCCCCTCTCCTTTCCGATAGCAAACACTCTCTCGCGAGGGGCATTGGATTGGATTCGATTGGATTGGCTTATCTTGACTTGGCTTGGTTTGAATTGGACTGGATTGGATTAGATTTGGATTGGATTGGATTTGGATTGGATTGGAAAAAAGTGGATTGTGTTGGATTGTGTTGCGTCATTGCCGCGCCACGTTGCGTCATAGCCGCGGCAGGGGGTTCAGAACAGAACTTCTGCTGGCGCAGTTTCACGCAGTGCGCAGTCTCAGGTGGCCAAGTGGGTAGGTGGCCGGTTTCACGTTGTAAAGTTCCCGGGTTCAATTCCCGGGATCTCCCTGACCATAATTTTTCTTGAGGCGCGCGCTCCCAACTGTGGGCTCTTTGCCTCCTCGCCGCTTTGCCCTGACACGTAGAGGCTTTTGGCGCGACGGACGAATATTTCTCGGCCCAAACAAAACTCTGCCACCTGTAAAGAGGGCACCATTGCCGATAGGCATTGCAGCAGTGACGCCGTCTTTCGAACCCGCTTGAGTGTAAGCACACTGGGCATATGCGTGCGCGCACACCTTACTATACCATTTTGAATGTAATAGTATTTCTTTGTGTACTAAACGACAATAAAATTGGCGCAGCTTGCAGTGGTGCAAGGCAGGAGAAACAGCTGGCCTGGGAGTTGACCTATCTTTTTTCTCCCTGGGATCCGCTGTCGGTGTGGGGGAGTGACCGGACCGGAGCGACCGTGTAAAATCCGGCTAGACTTGTCCTGACCCCTCAGCACTTAGCCTAGCCTAGCAAGAACACCGCAAAACCTAACAAAACTTGGCAACGTTTAGCAAAGGCCAGCAAAACTTAGGAAACCGATATAAGCTAGGTCTCCCCATCTCCACTGTTTCTCCAGTTTTGCACCTCTAGTGCAAGCTGCTCCATCTTTTTATAGCGGAACTGTAATTGGTTATGTTTCGATACATTTTTCGAGGACATAACGTCCAAAGCCCCAAGCTTCAACGTGTCTTTAAGGTGCGCGGTGCTTCATAGATGCTCCAGATGCACCAGATGCTCCATAGCACGCGCCTAAATTCGGCAGTAGCAGCAAATGACCTGCGCCGCCATGGCTAGGAGCGAGAAGGTGTGAGGCGGAAGCGGAAGTACATCGTGCGAAGCCGCAAGAGGGCGAAGCCCCTCGAGAGCCCAGGGTAGCAGCAAAGCGTCTCGGGCACTAACTGGACGTTAATGCGTTCTCATTCAGAACCGTTTAGAGGGGCGATGGTAACAAAGTACAACGTTGTTCAGTTTGAAAGTAACTTGGTAACTCACTCGGCTCCATCTCAGCCACGACATACGTTTTTTTAACAACAGAAAACAAAATCAAGAAATATTGTAAAACCTTTCCAATTTCGCTTTACAGTGATACAATATGCGCAGGAGCAACGTATGTAACGGGCAAGCACTAAAAAAGTTACCAGTGCGTTAACGAGCTGCCCGTTAGCGTTCAAAAGACACGATCAAACGAAACTGGAAGACCCTCTACAATCTTGCAGTCATGTTGTTTCTGTGCTGTAGCTATCTATGGTGGGCGACCGCTAATCGCACAAACAAGATTCTGTTATGTCACAGAGAAATCGCCGGAATCGGGGGCCGAGTAGCCACTCCTTCAATATTTTCTCTAATATTTCGATTACTTCCTCGAAGACTAAGGCAAAATTGGCGCCATTGTAGTAGGACAAATGACTATTTTTATAAATCAAACCTTTATTTAGTTTTAGTGTCATCCCTAAAACCGCAATTTTGTTTTGAAGTATTATTCTATGCTCCCTCTCTCCCGTTCTCTCACATACACACATACACACATTCGTGCTCACATACATAAATACATGCATGCATTTATACTTTCATACATACATACACCCATCATAAAAATGTTTACCGTGATTTAGAAAACTTGTCATAGAGATCACTCAAAAGAATAATGTAAACGTATTGCTAATATTTTATAGAGTGTTTCTATTGAGTTTCCATTACAAATTGGCCACCGCGTTTTAATCAAAAGTTTATAGAGCCAAGTCAATAGATCTTACCTTCTCTGAATGTGGTTTCTTTTTGAGTTTCTTGTGGGGTTTTTATCAAACATTTTCAATAAGCTTTGTATACAATTCTTACTGAGTGTAGTCGTAACAGCCTATTGCGTGTGGGTCATTTGAATTGAGTTTCTGACGTGTTTTTATTAAACGTATCTCAATTAATTTCCTTATATATTTTTATTGAGTATAGTCATAACGTCCTCTCGCGTGTTAATAAAGTTTCAATAAGATTTTTGATGAGTCTTTGTTAAATTTACCTCAATTAGCTTTATTAAAATTAGAAGTTGCTTAGCTCGGCTATGCCAGGATATACGTAGTGTGAGCTAAGGTTCAGCTGGTTATTCTTAGGTTTCCTGGTTGTCTATGATTTGCTGATTATCATGCTTACTGTTGCTAGAACGTTTTCCCAACCAATCCAATGCAATCCAATCCAGTCTAGTCTTGTCCAGTCACTGCTCCTTGCGCACGGCTCCTCCCGCAGCACGGCTCTCCAGGAGCCACGCGAAACGGCTATCAAGCGGCTCCCGTGCAGCGTCAGGCTTGGCTTCTGCGCAACGGAGGCGCACAGCTAGGCACGCGCCGGCGCCAGTGCGTCTGTCGCGGCTATGACGTCACTCCTCTGGAATGCGCAAAACGGCGAATATGCAGACTCAATTCTCTACACACCCGTACTTCAATTGGTTAGGAATTCAATCAAGCACATTCCAATTTAATACAATCCAATCAAATCCAAGCCAAGTCAATCCAATTGAAGCAAATCCAATCCGATCCGATCGGATCCAAACCAACCTAATTCTCCTTGCGCTTGCACAGAACGGCTCTTCACGGCCCACGCGAAACTGCTCAACCTCGGCCAGCGTAGCTTGCGCTACAAAACTCTAATTGCGTATGGTTGTAACATCGTGTTGCATGTAAGTCAGGTTTGCGTACAGTTTCCGTCGGCTTTTTATGAAATTTATCTCAATTAGATTTCTATAATATCCAGTCATAGCATCCTTTTGCATATGAGCTTAGTTTTATTAGAGGTTGTGGTGGGCTTTTTTATTTTATATGATTAACTTTCTATAAAATTATTAGTGAGTATAGTCGTAATATCATCTTGTCGTTTAGTCAGGTTTTATGGAAAGTTCTAACAGAGGAGAATTTTGGCGCTTGGTCTGTCCAGTGGTGATGCCCATCACCACAGGCGCCACCGATCCCATGTGCTCCCAAGACGAAGCGATGGGACGTACATCGCGTGGCCTCGGTTAATGCGGCGTGGCACGCGGCGCAATAGAACCCCCCATATATGCACCGATAAACTACCAGACCTCCGTGGTGGGCTATAAGAACGCCTTACAGAGTCTATTGAAACTCAACATAATGAAGGCAATAAGATCCTTGCGGTGTGTTCGTAATAAAATGTTTAATGCCTGCCTAATTACAACAGCCCACAAATTACGAGTTCGATTGATCGAATAGAAGGCAATACAGAGTCTTTAAAAACTCCATATATTGAACCCTAAAATTACTTGTTGCATTTTTGCAACAAAAAGCTTATTGATTTTATATTGGCCGTAGTTTTTAAGATGGGAGTTTTGATTCACTCTATGGAATCGTTATATGAATTGTGTTAAAACTCAGTGTCTTGAAGACCATAAAATGTTGGTTGAGTTTGTGTATTAAAATGTTTGTTGACTATCTAACGACCACACTCTATAAGCAATGGCTTTTGATCGACTTTTTATTGACTCTATAGAAATACAGTAGGGGCCTAATAAAACTCAGCGTCAATTTTTATAAGGGATACATACATACATACATACAGAAATACATACACATACATTACATACATAACTACATACATACATACATACATACATACATACATACATACATACATACACTCACACACATGAGGTGTCTCGTGCGTGTGCCGATGGGTATGTTAAGCATTAGAGCTGCTGTACCAGACGCCTAGGGAAACTAGTCTAAAAGCCTTGTAATGATGCCACATTTCAAATGAAAGGACACGTTATGTGGCCAATGTCATAATTCACAGCGGAAATCCTTCTTAGAGGCGATGGAAGAAATTTGTGACCGCGTGATGCAACACTTGATGTTTTAAGGCCCGCACCGGTACTGCGGAATGGAATTATAACTTCGGTTTAGGTAAATGTATCACTAGGAATTGCATGAGTATAAATTATAGGAGGTGTGGATGTCGCAACGAACCACACACTTTCTCTGATAGTGCCCGCTTACCGATATGCGGCACTATTTGCCATGAAAAGTTCTAAAGATGACAATTATGTACAATATTGGTTGGAGGGCAATGCCGAAATCTATTAACAAAATTTCGCGCAATGTGAAAACGGCGTGAAAACAGATGCCCCGCTCACGCAGTATGTTGACCTGTGCAACAACGTGCGCTTGGGCTGGGCCCCGATTCCTCCACATGTGCCAAAGCAAAGGGGTCGTTGATCGAGGTAACTTAGGTAGCACCGAATTCGGGCATGTCCTCTATGGTTTCATTACGACACGGGCTGTTTGGTTAGTCTAGTCTATATAAAAAGACGAAATGTGTTGTAGGTATAAAAAAAAAAAAACATTGGCCACACTTCCTGGTTCCGCATTCAAAGCTCAACACAGCCCAGTAGTTTAACGACCCCAAGCGCGGAGCTTTGCATAAAAACGCACGCAATCGCGACCGTGTCACTTCATCGGACTGGGAGCCTGTTCAACGTGACCTCTCGTGCCGAACTCCTCTTCAGCCCAAACGGGGTAAGGTTGAAATCCATTAGGCTTTCCAGCTTTTTTAGGCAGAGTTGGAGATTTTTGCTGTGCCAAGTTAATATCATTTTGTGGCCTTATTACGTATGTAGTGTTTCCTGCACGATGTTTGTCGCAGTCTATCTTTATTTGGGATGTAAAAAATGTGTAGAAGAACACAAGTAATGAAAATATAGTCTCTTATGTGTCAGAAGCTTCAGCACAACTGTTTCGTTTTTCCTGCAGATTTTATAAGCGCCGCCGACATGAAACTGTTCATCGCTGCCGTCCTTCTGGCTTCGCTTCTCGCCTTGTGTGAGTTCCGGCTTTTGTAATTACAATGTTTTACCTGCAGAGCTAGTGGAGTGCGTTAGTGTCATAGTCATGGGGTAATAAGCG